>PVLC010040234.1:0-13944 GCA_004027655.1 Graphiurus murinus
GGCCCACATGGGCTTCCCCGAGTAAGCCGATCCCCACCTGTCCAGGCCTGCCAGCTTATTTTAGGATCTCCCCGGGCCTGCACGCCTGCTTTTCTGCAGAGGCCTGGCACCTGCTGGGGGTCAGGCCTGCCCCCATGTGGCAGGGGCCCCCCGATGAGCCAGACAGATGCAGGCCTTCCAAGGGGACCGACGGAGTTAGGTAGTCCCGGGAGCCGAGCTCCCTTTATGGCACCTCCGAGTCACTGCGTTCCAGGGCGAGAGTCACACTGAGCCCCAAGAAACCCATGGTGAGCAGGGTGGGGGGCCAGCAGCTCCAAGCCGAGGCCGACAGGGCCCCCCCCGCGGGGACAGGCTGGCCTGAGAGCTTCCGGCATCTTCCAACATCTCCATGAGACCCAAGGAGACCCCGGTAACACCCGAGTTCCTCTTGGGGCTGCGAGCGTCCTTTTCAGATCAGGGAGCGGCTCAGGGAAGGGCCCCAGAGCCCTCGGCCCCCAAGGGCTCTCCCCACCTGCGTGAGCACCCTGCCCCGCCTTCCTGCACACCGTGACACAAACAACCTGGAAGGAAGCCCTCGGGGACACTACCAGCCTAGAACACCAACGCCAGGCTCCAAGACTCCTCAGCCGCAGGGGCCGGAGCGGCCAGGCCTGGGCTGTCAAGACAGTCTGGGCCCCGGGCTCTTCCCCTCTCTGGTCTGCACATGCGTGGAAAAAGTGGCGCTGGCTCGGGGCTGGCCTCAGTCCCGCCCCCAGGGCCTGCCAGCACGGCCAGGGTGCCCACCATGACACCCAGCCACGCCACCTCCCCGCCGAGCCAGCGGTCCCACCGCCTTCAATCTGGCTGTGGAGAGCAGACAGAACCACAGCCACCCTGCAAGCTCAGGCCTGCTCCGGTGCAGGGGACGCTTCCCGACACCCAGGACACCAGGACCCCCGCCTCCCTAGGGCCGCAGAGCTGGCCTGGAGGCAGGCCTCCACCTGCTGTGGTCCTGGGGGTCCTGGGACCACCACAGGCTGCCATTCAAGCAGAGACGGATTCCACTCACCCCGTGTTTGGATTTGGGAAGAAACACACTGCCTTTATTACTTTTCTTTTTGGTACAGATTCCTCTTTTGTATTTAATATTTATACAGTTTAACACACAAGCTAGGGAAACATATACATGCACTGCTCATTTTACTTGTCTAAGACTATGTCAGGCTAAGTTTATGAGCACCCAAGCAGGCCCTTTCCAGAGGCAGGCCACCCACCCCACCCAGGGCAGCAAGAAGGGAGCGCCCACAGTCCAGCCCCTGTGACCAAGCTACTCCAGGCAGGGGCAAGGTCCCCCTCAGAGCCTGAGACTGTCCCCAAAGGCCACCTGCTGCGGCCACCACACCTCCATCAGCACCCCAGAAATGCCCCTGGCCTGAACCCAACTCTGTTCTGGAACCTTCTCTGAAACTCTGTGCCCTTGTGGCCAGATCAGGCCCTTCCTCTTGGACCAGGGAAGGGGCTGGGGGGAAAGGGCTGATGGAAGGGACTCCCCAGTGCAGTGCCGGCTGCCTCCCAGCCCCCACCCCCAGCTGCGCAGGAAATCAGCCACAGCACGGAGTTCAGCCTGGAAAATCGAGTTCTCAACCAACGTCACCACCGCCTGTCTCCGCGGAGAAGGAGAAGGACCGGCTCGGAGCCCAGCACCGGCGCACACAGCCCCCCACGGGTCTCCCGCGGCGCCGGGAGCTCAGAAGGCTCAGGTGGAAAACTTTGCTGCGCTTACTCCAGGCCCTTGCAGTCTCCCCCTCCCCGGCGACGGTCCCACCCCAGAAGAGGGGCTCGGAAAGCCTGGGGGAACTCCCGTCCTGGCTTCCACCCGTGGGGCACAGGAGTTACCAGCTCCCCTCCGCGCCGGCGGTAAGCCGCCGCTTCTCCCCACGTCTCCTGCCCGAGCTGGCTCTGAACCCAGACACCCCGTGCGCGACCTAAGCGGCCCCCACTGCCCTCCCATCCGCGACCTCGCTCGGAAGAGCGCTGCCCTCGCACCCCGCCCCGCAACCCCGGGCGCCAGCCCCGCACCGGGTCCAGCTAGCCAGGTCGAACGAGGGCGCACGCGGAGAGGGTCCCGCGCCCCGCGCCCCGCCGGCCTGGAAAGGATATGGGTTACAGACCAGTCGGAGGCACCAGCTGCGTGGCCGCGTGGTCTGCCCGAGACAGAAGAAGACGGTGGCCGCCAGCGCCGGGTACGGGATAGGCTGCTCCTCGTCGGCGCCCAGGTCCGCGCCGCGCTCGGCTGCTGGACTCTCGGGGGGCGACGAGTCGACCCCGGACCCTCGATCCACCTCGCACCCCGGCGTCCCGGGGCTCGCCGGGGACGCCCCTGCCGCCGCGGCAGGGCCCGGGGGCGGCGCGCCCAGGGGCACCCGGACCTCGTCGGCGGCCAGCGCGCCCTCGGTCATGGTGGCGGGGGGCAGCACCTGCGGAGGAAGGGCAGGCGGTGACCCAGGCCCAGGAAGGACGCCCCCGCCCCGCCGCGGGCGGAGCGGAGCTGCGGGAACAGCCGCGGCCGCCGGGATGTCTTTGTCTTTCCTTATTAGAGACAAATGCGCCCCCCGCCCCCGCCCTCCCGCGAGGGCTGGCGGCCCCACCCCCACCGCCGAGGCGCGGGGCGGCGGGTGCAGAGAGGCTCCCCCGTCCGCGGCGCCCAAGTTGAGCGGGTCCCGGGCGTGCAGTGGGAGCGCGTCCCCGTAGCGTCTCACCTCGCTCCGGCTGCCGGCGGCGTCCCCCCGGGCATCGCCCGGGCGGCGCGGTCACCGCCGACCCAGCCCGGCGCCCGGCCCGCGCCCCCCGCCCACCCGGTGCCCGCTCCGCCGCGGCCCCGGCCCCGGCCCCGGCCCGGCTAGCCCGGCAGTGGCAGCGACAGCGGCGACGGCCGGGCGCAGGGGACCGCTGGGCGCACGCGGGGTGGGCGCGGGCCGGGGGCGCGGCCGGGCGGGGAGGCGATGAGCGAGCCCGGAGCCCGTCCGCGCGCCGCGCAGGAAACTTCGGAGTGAGCGGCGGCGGGGGCGGGGCGGCGGGGGCGGCGGGGGCGGGGCCAGGCGGCCGGGGCGGGCCGGGGGCGGCGCCGAGCCGGGCCGGGGGCGCCCCCTGGGTACCCGGGCTGGGCCGCCGGGAGGGCCGACCCTGCTCCATCCCGGACGCTGGCGCCCCGACGACCCCCACCCCGAGGCGGCCGGCGCCCGCCCGCCCCGGGTCGGGGGGTTGGCGGACCCCGCCCGCGCCCCCCAGCGCTCCCCCACCCTCCAGCTCCGGGCGCGCGAAGCACCAGAGGGCGCTCGCGGGGAGCGGCGCCAACGTCCTTCCCCGCCCCCACTGCAGGGGCTCCGAGCCGGCGCCCCCCACCACGCCCGGCGCGCCGCCCCTTCCCCTACCCGAGGGTCGGCCGAGGGGGCGGGTCCGGCGGTGTGGGAGGCGCGCCGTGGCCGTGACTGCGCGGTGCGTGCCCCTCCCCCACCGCGTGTGTGCTGGGTGTGCCCGATCGCGTGTGTGCTGGCGCATGGGGGCGGCCCGGGGCGCGACGCACCGCCACATGTCCACGGGGCGCCTCGGGCGCTCTGCCCGCGGCCCCCTACACGGACCGGCAGTTCCCGCAAACTTGCCCCGCGCCCATCCCCCTCCCGCGTGGGGACCGAGACCTGCGAGGGATCGCTGGAGAAGTACTGGCAGAGCCAGGCCTCCCAGGACGCCCGGTTCTGGGCCAGGCTAGCAAGGCCTACCCAGCCCACCCCAGCCCTGGGAGCACATCTCTCTGTCGGGAAGGGTGCTCCCTTCAGACGCCAGGGGTAGTGGGGCCGTGGCGGGGTTAGGGGGGCGTCTGCGGAGAGGGGCTGCTGCTAAAGCTCCTAAGTCCTCCCCGCCCCCGGGACCCCAGCCCTGCCTGAGGTGCACGCCCCCACATCCCAGCCAAGGAGGGGCCTGCTTGCTTTTTCCACAGGCCCTGGCAGAACCGCCCCCCACACACACACCACCGGCTTCCACGCTGGCCCAGAGGCTAGGGCGGGTGCACAGCCAGGCCCACCTGGGGTCCCCACCCCTGGAGAGCCCCTGGCCCTATGGCTTCCCACCTGGCTCCCATTGGCACTGCGGTCGGCAAGCCGCTGCGCTCCTGGTGGAGAAGGTACTGGCTGCAGGCGCCATGGCGCCAGGGGTAGGTCCAGGCGTGTGGGCTGCCCGCGCTTAGCAGCACCCTCCCTTGTATATGTGAACTTTTCAAGAAAAGGAAAACATTTACTCTATTTTAATGCCACTACTTAGCAGTGGATGGCTGCTGCTGGTAATTAGGTCCTCAAAGAGCCATTAAGGCCCCGGCCGCTGAGGAGGACCTGGGGGGGCCCAGGGCACGGGACACAGGGTGGACGGAAGCTCCACACGGCCAGCAGGAAAGAGGATCCGGGCAGGGGTCACCTGGAGCCCCCGACTCTCTCCTCAGTACTTCATTAAAAGTTAAGGTGAAGCTCAGTTTCTTGGCAATTTGTTGGACAGATACTAGCCGGGGGCTAACAGTGTGCCAGACGGGGCAGAGCTGGAGGTGCAGGCATGGTGAACGCTGCAGACCCTGTCCTGTCCCCAGGAGCCTTGTTCCAGGCAGAAGGCCGGCCACAAGCAAGGGCATGGATTGAGGGAAGAAAACCTTGACCGAGCCCGGGCATGGTGGCACACGCTTGTAATCCCAGTACTTGGGAGGCTGAGACCGGAGGACCTGGGTTTGTGGCCAGCCCCAGCTACTTAGTGAGGCACTCTGCAACTTAGTGAGCCCCTGTTTCAAAATAAAGAATAAAAAATAAGACTGGGGGCGTAGCTCAGAGGCAGAATGCCCCTGGGTTCAATCCCTAGTACCCCCCCCCCAAAAAAAAGCCTTAACCAACCGGGTTAAGTGCCTCAGAGGCCAAGCCAGACCCCCTTGAGCGCTTGGCCAGCAGAGGAGCAGGGCTCTCTCCGCAGTGAGGGCCCCATGCACAGGCCCTGGGCCAAGCAGGAGCGTGCTGGGGGGTGGGAGGAACCAGAGACCCTGGGCACCCTCGGGGCGGCTCCTGGGGGTAGCCGCCTGGTGTTCTGAGTGTGACCACCACCGCCCCGCTTTGTCCGCTCTGCCCTCCAGATGTCGGCAGAGAAGAAAGGGCCCCAGACTTTTGAAACACACTCGTTTTTTTTAAAGGCATCTGTAGCCTTAGCCAGCAGGCATCCTTTGGGCCATGGGGGAGCACCCAGAGGGATGTTTTCCACCTGGGGTCTTGGTGGGAGGCCTCCTCCCCCGCCCCCTTTCTCCTCCCGCTCCACCAAGCTCTCGGGGAACCTTCCAGAAGTGTCCTCCGCGTCCCTGGGCGGATACTCTGCGTGCTTGGCATCCCCTGGCGCCAGCACCGCTGGCCCCACGCGCCGCCGCACCTGAGCCCCAGCCGGGCCAGGGCGATGCACCTGAGACCGAGCTCGGGCCGCCAGAGCCGCAGAGCAGCCACCCCCACGCAACCGTGGGGAAGGAAAGGAAAAGCAGATAATAGACGGACGGACAAGGCAGGAGAAAACCACTTAAGAGCCAACGCCCAGCACGCGCCCGTCGCCGAGCCGGAATGCCGGTGACGCGCATAGGACCATTTGGAAACTGGCATTAAATTTGTTTAATTAAACTGTACAGAGTGTTCAGATGTGTGTTTTAAATGCTCCAGGCCTCTGGAAAATTTGGTTCTGCTTTTTGCTGTTTTCTTCTTTTTTCAGGGCAGAGCTTTCTCTTGATGAGAGCTGGGGGTAGAGTGGGGGCTGGGGACCAGGGGCCCTGGACCGTGGCCAGCGGGAAGGGGAAGGACCCGGATGCTCCGGCACCTGGGGGGCTCCTTCAGCACCAACCCCACCCACAGCCGCAGCCTCCAGGGCACTCGCCCCAGTCCCCCACCTCTGGCTTTTGGGGCCTCCTGCCCTCTCCAGTGACCCGGTCCCCTTGAGATCCCCACATGCCGGCCAGCATCCCCGGGGGTGCCTGAAGCCCTGTGGGCGGAGCCTCCGGAGCTGGTGGGGGCCCACGCCAGACGCCGTCTCTGGAGGACCCCAGACCTCCCGCCCGGCTGGCCCTTCCAGGTCCCAGCTTGCCCCACCCTGTGAGCACGCAGCTTCCTCCAGCCCTGCCTCTGGCCTCGCAGTCCAACTGGCCCTGTCTGTCTGCGGGCCCCCGGTGGCTTCCTGTGAGTGGTCACCTTGTCACAATGTTGTGTCTGTGACCCCAGGTCAGTGCCAGCCCCACGCGGGTGGACAGGAGATGCTCATCGGATGAATGACTGGGGCTCAGGCAGGTGAAGACCCCCCCCCCCCAGCAGGCGAGCAGCCGCAGGCAGTGCCTCCGCGGGAGCAAGGTGAGGCCTGGACTCCTCCAGCCCTCCTGGTGCCCAGGACCGTGGGGACCAGCATGGCATCAAAGGGGCAGCTTGTCCATGACCCCGAGCTAGCCCCATGACCCTGCTGTCAGGGCCCGCCAGCCCAGTGGCTGGTCTGCTGCAAGTGGCACAAGGGCCAGACGGATGGACCCTCGTCACCGCAGACCCAAGACTTAGCTGCTATGATGGCCCCAGGTAGGGACCCTTCTCCCAGCTGGCTCTGGTGGCCTTGCTGCCACCTGTGGGCAGGCCACGGTCACCAGGAGGCCGTCCAAATCTGCTACTGCGAGCTAGGGTGCAGCTCAGACGGGGGGCGCCCCTGGATTCAATCCCCAGTCCAAAAAAAAAGTTTTGGGTGTTAATGATCAAACCTGTACCAATGTCCACAGAGGGGCATGCCGCTCTCTCCAGCAGCGGAAGGTGGGAGGCCTGGCCCGGTGCTGTCCCCAGAGTCCCCATTGTCACCAGGAGCTCGCCCTCCCTTCCCTCTCCCACCTCGGCTGTCTGGAGGCCTGGCCCTGGACACGGGGAAGAAGCCCTGGCCTTCGTGGTGGCCTTTCCCTGCCGGAGGCGAGGGCTGCAGACTCGCGGCCTGCGTCTGAATTCCAGCTCCATCACATCTGGGCCACGTGGCCTTGGGTCACTGCCTTGACTTCTCCTCCTCTGGAAAAAAAAGCCTTTTGCATCAAATGGAAAGTGGCGATGAATTGGCAGTCAGTCCCTCAGTTAAACATGGAGTTACTGTAGGACCCAGCCCAAGAAAATGAACGGTGCAGGTCCGCACAGAAACGTGTGCACGGATATCCGTAACACGGTATCTGCAGTAGCCGCGAGGTGGAAACCACCCAAATGCCCGCAGATAGTCTGTGGTCTAGCCGTACAGTGGAGTATTATTTGGCCATAAAAAGGAACGAAGGACCCGTGTGGGGATGAACTTTGAAGACAGTCTACCCTGTGAAAGAAGCCAGATGCACAAGGACAAATACTGCATGACTCTGTTTATATGAAAGTTCCAGAATAGGTAAATCTAGGGAGACAGAACACAGACTGGTGGGGGGCGGGTGCCGATGGATTGGGGTTCTTTTGGGGGGTGGTGAGGGTTGACTGGGGGATGGCTGTAGCACTCTGAACACGCCACAGACCACCCTCTAAACGAATCCCATCTTGGCGAGGCCCTGCGGGCAACACTGAGGAATCGAGTGGACTTGAACGCCCCCGGGGGGTGGGGGTCACAGCCAGTGGGCCAAGCCTCGGCGGGGCCTGTCAGCCTGGAGCGGGCTGCTTCTTCCCGCCTTCCGCCTGTCTCCTGGGGTGCTGGGGTCTCTGAGGGGAGCAGCTGGCCGGGCCAGGCAGGGGGTGGACACCTGGGACTCTAGCTCAGGGCTATGGGAAAGCTCAGGCAGACGCAGGCCCCCGCTCTCCCGCCCCCCAGCCCTGGCGGCCGGGCAGATCCACGCCAGAGCCTTCTGGGCCTCCTCGGGGGCTCCTTTCTCAGGGACAGGTCAAGGTCAGACCGCTGCCTGCTCCCCTGCCCCACCCTCATCTCTGACTCCCGAGACCCTGCCAGCCCTCAGGCTCAGAGGCGTGCCTGAAATAAGGGTCCACATGCAGAACCCCATTCCTTCACCCCTCCGACCCCAGGCGCCCAGCCAGGCAGAGACCCTCAGACCAATCAATGGCGGGGGGGGGGTCATGACCTGAGTGCCGCCACTGCCTAGTGTCACCTGTGGGAGCTGCTCGGGCAGGCCTGGGGGAGCATCGTAGAGAACGGCCGTGCAGACTCCTGGGGCCCCGGGGGGTCTTGGGGTGGCCCCTACACTATAGTTTTTGGGGTGAAGGCTGAACAGGTGGAGGGCCGGGGCCCAGGGCCCAGGCAGTGGTCAGCGGGGCGCAGGGCTGCAGCCGGGAGGTGAGGCCGCCCCTCTCTGACTCACGTCCCTTCCACAGATCCACCCCTGGGGATGCTTTTATCTTCACGGCTAACTGGGTTAAGTCGTCAACTGCCAAATATTTGAGCAGTGCCTCCCCGGGGACGGGGACGCCCCCTCCCAGCAGTAACGAGGCGGCTCCTGGAGCCCCCCCAGATGCAGCGTCAGCGGATCGCGGTGGCAGATGCCTGTGCCCACGGGGCGGCCACCAAGGCCTGCTCCTGGCCTCGCTCAAGGCTCCGCAGCTTTGACATAATTTACTGTAAATCATTTGTGCTTGTTTAATGCTCTGTTGATTCCACTTAATACTGGCTTGCTCCGTGGCCACCCGAGCTGCTCTACAGACAGTTGACGGTTTTCAGGAAGGGAGGGCCGTACCCAACAGGGCAGAGGCGGACGGTCAGCGGGGAGCTGTGGCCGGGCAGGTGCTCCGGACCGCACACGCCGGCTGTCCCCACTTCAGTGGCTGCCAGGGAGCCTGTGGTCAGCCCCAGCATGGCCGGTCTCCTTGCCAGGGACACCTTCCCTCCTGGAGAGCCAACACAGGATAGCAGGAGTTTCAAACTGCTTCCAGGAGGGCTGACCTCCAGCAGGTGACAAAAGCAGTCTAGCTCAGAGGACACCCCGGGACAGATGAGGAACTGCCACTGTTAGTATTAAGACACACAGGCCAACGTGAAAATGGTCAAAAGATTGGAATAGACGTGTCGCCAAAGATTCTACAGATGGTGAATAAGCAAGTGAAAAACCTCCACAAGCCGGGCGTGGGGGCCCACACTTGTAATCCCAGTACTTGGGAGGCTGAGACCTCCCATGTACTAAATAAAAATAAAAATAGGGCCGGGCGTGGTGGCGCACGCTTGTAATCCCAGCATTCGGGAGGCTGAGACCGGAGGATCCGGGTTCACGGCCAGCCTCAGCTACCTAGTGAGGCACTCCGCAACTTAGTGAGACTCAGTTTCAAAATAAAGAATAAAAAATAGGGCTGGGGGTATAGCTCGGAGGTAGAATGCCCCTGAGTTCAATCCCCAGTACCGAAAAAAAATAAATAAATAAAAATAAAAATAAAAATAGGACTGGGGGTGTAACTCGGAGGTAGAATGTCCCTGGGTTCAATCCCCAGTACCCCGCAAAAAAAAAAAAAAAAAAAAAAAAAAAAAAAAAATTCCACATTGAAACCTCATGAGAAGTCAGGCGTGATGGTGCACACTTGTAATCCCAGTGCTTGGGAGGCTAAGACAGGAGGATCGCAGGTTCAAAGCCAGGCTCCAGGCTCGGCAACTTAGCAAGGCCCTCTGCAATTTAGTGAGACCCTGTTTCCAAATAAGAAAATAGGGTTGGGGGTGTAGTTCAGAGGTATAGCTCAGAGAAAGGATGCCTCTGGGTTCAATCCTGAGTACCACAAAACAAAAACAAAAACACACATACAAAAACAAGACAAACAAAAAACACAATGAGATCCTGTTTCCCTTTTTTTCTTTGCGGTACTGGGTGTTTCACCATTATTTGAATGGTACACATTTAAAAGGCTGGCAAGAGCCAGGTGCGGTGCTACAGCCTTAATCCCAGTACTTGGGAGGCTGAGACAGGATTGCAGGTTCACAGCCAGCCTCAGCAAGTAGGGGAGGCCCTCTACAACTTAGTGAGATCCTGTGTCACTAAGGGGTGTACCTTGGAGGTAGAACGTCCCTGGGGTTCAACCCCAAGTAACACACACACACACACTCACACACTCACACGCACACAGACTGGCAGGCAGCTGGATGTGGTGGCTCATGCCTGTAATCCCAGTATTTAGGAAGCTGAGATAGGAGAATTCCAGGTTTGAGGCCAGCCTCAGCAACTTAGTGAGACCTCGTTTCAAAATTTAAAAATAAATAAATAAAATAAAGCTGGGTGTGGTGGCGCATGTTTGTAATCCCAGTACTTGGGAGGCTAAGACAAGAGCATTGCAGATTTGAGGAACACCTCAGCAAATAGTGAAACTCATCAACCTAGTGAGACCTGTTTAAAAAAAAAAAAAAAATATATATATATATATATATAATAACTTTTATATATTAAAAATAGGGCAAATAGGGCTGGGGGTATAGGTCTGAGGTAGAATGCCCTTGGGTTCAATCCCCAGTGCTACAATAAATAAATAATAAACAAAAAAAGGAAATAGGGCTGCGAGTATAGCTCAGAGGTAGAATGCCCCTGGCTTCAATCCCCAGTGCCAATAAATAGATAAATTAATTAATAAAATTAGGGCTGGGGGTGGACCTCAGAGGTAGAATGCCCAAGAGCACACACAAAGAATAACCCCTATTCAATGAATGGGACACTGAATTGTCTATCACTGTATGTGAAATTCCCCTAAATACTAAAGAGAAGCCCTTTTACCCAATGAGGTGACGCTCACAGGCTCCAGGCTGAGGACGTATGGCCCTGCCTGTGGTGGCAGTTCACACTCGCCCCCCCAGCCCCTGCCCCCAAAGCCTCCTCCCTGCTCAGCCCGCCCTCTGCCCAAGGTCCGTGGAGACCCAGCCCCGTTCAGTCTGGGTCACAGGCCCGTTGCACAAAGCCTCCTCTGTGGCCGTGGCGCAGGGCCTGGAGCTGCACGGGCGTCCCCAGGGGAAAGCCTTCGCTCGATGTATGGATCTCCACTGCCGCCACTTCCTCGTGCGGCACCAGCAGCTGCCGCGGCCACCTGGCGGGCGACCTGCTCGGGTTGCGGGTTGCGGCCTGGAGTCTCCTCCCTCCCTCTTTCACTCTCCATTCTGCCTTAGCTGGAACGCAGACGGCGGGCAGCGGCCTCACCGTGTTTAACACCTCCTCCAGGACCAGCGCGGCGCCGGCTGAGTCCCCGGGAGACGTGTGTGCAGCTGAGGATCCTGGCTATGGTAGGTCTTCGGTAGGAGTCGGGCCAGGGCTCCGGGCTTGGCAGGGATGTACCAGGATGCGCCCAGGAGCGCCCACAGCCACAGCAGTCACAAGAAAAGTTTAACCCAGAAATCCACCCCCAATGGCACCCAGAAATGCCAGCAGTGCTGGCTAAACAGTCACAAACATCGCCGCAGGTGCTCAGTGGCGTTTGTCAGTGGAAAGGAAAGCCTCTCGGGGTGTTAATGGAGGGCCGTGAAAGCCGGGCAGCTGGCTCGGCCTCTGCATCTTGGCTGCCTTGGGCTGGGACAGGGTGTTGACCAATATAAGGATATGGGTCGCTGGTCGTGGTGGCACATGCTTGTACTTGGAGGCTGAGACAGGAGGCTTGTACTTGGAGGCTGGGACAGTACTTGGGAGGCTGAGACAGGAGGACCGCAGGATTGCAGGCTTTAGGCCAGCGTGGAGAAACTTAGTGAGACCCTGTGTCAAAATAAAATATAAAATAGGGCTGGGGGGTATAGCTCAGAGGTACAATGTCCCTGAGTTCAATCTCCAGTACCACCAAAAAGAAAGGAAACAAGGGAAAATGAGCATGTCGAAGATTAGGAAAACCCAAAAAAATAGGACTCAAAACCCCAAGGGCAGAAATAAGATATCGTGGCGGGGAGGGAGTAAAACTATAATCTCTGAAGCCAGAAAGTAGGTGGGTGGGTTAAACAGCTAATTGGGCATAGCTAACAAGAGAATTAGTGAACTGGAAGATAACGGTGTGAAAATCACCCAAGGCCTCCCAGAGAAGGAGGAGGTGGGGAGGGCTGAAGGATGAGCCGTGGGGTCCCCCACGCCCCTCAACAGGGGGATGGTCTGCTTCTGCAAATCGGCCTCGCTGGAACAGATGTCTACACACCATCCTCGGCAGCTCTCGACCCAGACCACCAGGCTAAATGCTTGTAGCAGGGACGGGCTGGCCCCCAGAGCTCACGACGGTTCCCAGCTGGCCCTCTCCAGGATAACTCAGCAAGCCCTACTCTAGAAGTTCCAGAAGGAAGAAAAAGAGTAGAAGCAATCATTGAAGTGTGATGGCTGAGAACATTCCAGAATTGATGAACAATATGAACCCTCAGATTCAAGAAACACAAGACTCCCAAACAGGGAAAATCCGAGTCAACTCACAGGCCAGCTCAGCGAGGTGGGGCTGCGGGCCCCACGCAGACACGGAGATGGTTGGCTGGCCGTGCTAAGCAGAGAGGAAAGCCCTCGGGCTTCAGGGAACAGCAGGCAGACATACCGTGGACTTCCCATCAGCAATGAGAGGCCAGCAGACGGTGGATGGCACCCCCAAAGCCTCGGGGAGAAGGAGCCGCCAGCGGGTACCCCATGCAGCACGGAGGAAGAAACCCAGAGACCTTGTTTCCTCATCCTCGATTCTGCCTCAAGAACCAGGCCCCAGAAGGAGGATGCACGTGACACGTAGGGAGAAAAAAACGACACATTCTTCAAAGACATAAAAGAAGCCCTAGAGGCGCGGAGAACTGTGATGTTCACGGATGAGGAGGCTTGATATGGGGGGGGCGAGTGTCCCCAGATTAACTTACACACTCAACGCCGGTCCATCAAAGCCCCGACGGGCGTTTCTTGGATCTTCATAGGATGCCTCTAGATTTGATCCCGATGAAAAGAGAGCCAAGAGCAGCTGAGGCAATTTCAAGAAAGAATAATAAGGAAGGATCCTCACCCCGATTTCCAGCCTGTGGGTCAAGTCACGGAAACACCAGCGGATAGAGAGTGGGAGGGGGCAGAACTCACAGACAGAGGAGCTTTTCTCTCCTCACAGGCGGGGCATGGCGGAGTGGAGGCCTGCTGCCACAGACCAGGTGCCTTCAAGGTGACACAGCCCTGCAGGGGCCGGCTCAGAGAAGCCGGAGGACAGGCGCTCAGGATGTCGTGAGCTGCTCCTTAAACACGGACACCGCTGAAGAATAAATCACATAAACTTACACTCCGTGCTGAAGTGAAGGCGCTTCAGTTTATGAGCGTCATCTGTGGCTGGGGCTCAGGCCTCGGGCTGGTCTCAGATCCGGGGGGCAGCGTAGCCTCCGGGACAGGGTGGGCCAAAGCCCGGCAAGGTCCTGGTGAGGCTCAGTCTGCCACGTGGGGCTTACCACCGAGAGCTCGCATAGTTAAACTCTTTGGGTAAAGCTTTGGCTACCCGTGGCTCATCTCAGCAACACCTGTAAGAAGTGGCTGCCTGCTGTCTGGCCTGGCACCCCAGCAGTGACAGCGCCACGCTCAGAAGGCCGCCGCAAGTTTACAAACACCTGCAGCCAGGAGACGCCGTGTCAGTCGGGAGGCAGGTGCCAGGGCGCCATTTCCCATGCTTCTCAGGACGTCTAAAATATCTCAAAATTTGGAGGGCAGTTTTAAATAGAAACAGGTCTAGCTCTCGGGGTCTCCTCCTGTGGCTCCAACGGGTCTCCCCCGACCAGACCCCATGGAAAGGTTTGCCGTCAGGTGGGGCTGGGCCAGGAAAATGGCCACACGGCGAGGCTCAGCCCGCCCCGTGGGGGACAGGATCTTCTTTCCGCTTCCTGCTGGTTCCTCTTGGGGACTCAAAAGGACAGACGGCCGCCTCCCGCCAGTCTGCAGGACAGCGGTGTTGGGACGAGGCCTTCAGGTAGAGGGTCTCCGGAACTGGCATCATAGGGACCAGGGCAGCCCCGCCTCTAGGCCCCTCCCTGCCCCGCCCC
>PVLC010040235.1:0-13678 GCA_004027655.1 Graphiurus murinus
TGCGCCTTAGGATCTTTTCCTGGGCTTAGGATATTTTCTATTACCATTCTGCATATTCTCCATGGCAAACCCATCCATATTCATAGATTCACATGCCACCTTTCTGCCCAATGGCTCCCTAATAGGTAAATAAGTCCATACTTCTCTTATGCTTTTCAGGCCCCAATTCATAATTTCCATTTGAAATTGATTTTATCCATTTATCCAACTGGTATATACTGCTACCAGGAACGAGGTCTTAAACTAGTATAGATAAATGACATTGACTTTCTGTGCTCATGAAGTTTATGATTTGTGAACCAGGAAAAAAATAAAACTAGGGATATTAAAAAAATATACTAACAAGGCTTGGTGTTGCATGCCTATAATCCTAGTACTTGGGAGGCTGGGACAGGAGGATCACAGGTTCGAGGCTACTGCAGGGGGTATAGCTTGGAGGTAGAATGACACAAATAAATAAACAAACAAACAAAATACAGGAATATACTGCTCTGATAATAATGGGAGTATATGATAGGAAAGGAGGTTAGCTACTATTGATGCAGTGGAAGTACATTTTGAAGAAGCTATATTTAAACATACTTGAGAGATGAGATTAAAAGATGGGAAAAGAAGCAATTCCAGGCACTGAGGGCAGCAAGTGCAATGGCTCTGAGGTAGGCCCTGTGGCTAGAGCACTATCTGTGAGTGAAAGCCCAAAGAGACACAACAGTTGAGGTGCAGGGAGGAGACCAGTTGGGCCCTCAAAACCCAGGGCTTCATAACCTATGTAATGGGGTTTGAGTACAATTGGAAATGACAGTGTTTTTCAGCTGGGTCCAATTCTATACAAGTCCCTAAGCAAATTTGTTGCTTCCTGACTTCCACTGCAAATTGCTATTTCTCCAATGTTTCCTGCATCCTCAATAGCAGCAAACCCATCATTAAGACCTCAAGCTTTTCAGTCTGCCAGTCCTGGCTGTACTGTTCACTAGCAAAGAGATCTTGCGAGTATTATTCATTCTATCTGATCTACAGATTTCTTACCTTTGAGGTGGGAATTGCAGTGAGGATTGAATTGATTGACTCCTGCTACACAGCAGCTGTCATACTTATTTTCCTTAAACAGTGGTGCTGGGCTCTGAGAGGTATGTCTAACTTTGATTCTTTATCTTACTTCAGAAATGAGCTATGCAAATTCTATTTTGATGGCCAGTAATTTGGAATATGGAATCTGGCTCAGAAATGCTTTACCAGCCAAGTCCCATGCTAAAACAGGACTTCATGCACGAGGAAAGCTTTTGAAATTAGCTTTGCTTTCTTCCTAAGTTAGCTTGAGACCTTCTGTTTCTAGTCTTTGAATTAGCTAGGTTACTTATGACTAGGCTCTAAGTGCAAGCCCTTATTTTAAGCCCAATCATTCACTAGCTATCAGATAAATCCAGACACCTAAGTCTAGTATTTCTTTCTCACTCTTGTGAAAAATATTTCTGTAAAAAACCTGATTTTATAAGGATACTTTGCCTTCTCTTGGACAACTTAAAGTTATGATTATCAGCTTGGGATGTTCAGAGGTGTTTAAGGAATCTATCAGTTCAGTGATGTTTACTCCTTGCTTTCAAAATATTTAATGAAAGAACTCCTTTTTTCTTATGAAAAGGTATTAAACATTCCCTCTCCATTTGGGAAACACCATTTCAGCTGATTTCTCACTCTCCAAAGAAAGATCTACAAAAAATTAGAAGCCAAAGGTGGTGATGTGTGCCTGCAATCCTAGTCACTTGAGAGGCTGAGGCATGAGGATCTCAAGTTTGAGGCTAGCCTGGGAAGCGTAGTGAGACCCTGACTCAAAATAAAAAAGGGCTGAGTGTATAACTTATTGGTAGAATATGAGGCCTAGGTTCAATCTCCAGCACTGAAAAAACAATTAGACATGCTTAGCATTATGTTTAATTTTAGTTCCTTTTTCATTTTTCAATCAGGCATCCTTTCTATATCACTTTAACTGAACATTTGAGTCCCAAGGAGTTCACCACCTTGGTGAATAGCTCCAGTTTTTAGGAAAATTTTCTTTTGAAACCAAATGTGCTTTACTATCATTGGTAGACTTATATCACTCTTTGTTTTGGTTGTGTCCTTTCAATATTTCCTTTTCTTCATTACAACTCTACATAGGTTATAATTTCTTGATACTTCAACATTCTAAAATAGAATTCTATCTTCTAACCTATTTTTAACCAGGAGGTACAATAAGGAGACAGTCTGCTTAGTAATGGACTCTAGCAGAACTCCTAGTCACAACTTAAATCGCCTTTCCACCAAAATAGCATTAAGTTTGATTTGGATTGTAGCTAGTGACACTGCCATCTGTTTTAACCAGCAGAAATAACATTGCTTCCTTACAAGACAGCAAGTTGAAGGCAGCCCCATCAACATCCTCACTGCTATAATCCAAGACAATTGACCACACAACTTAGAGGAAGGAAGATTTATTTGGTTACAGTTTATTGAAGATTCAGGGTTCAGTCCATGTAAGGCTAGTCCTACAGAGCCAGGGCATGGCAGCAAGAAGCAGAGAGAGGGAGAGAACAAGGACTCGGCTCTTACTTCATGGAGGCCAGAGGTAAGAAAAAACAAAACAGCAAGAGAATCCAAAGACAAAATCACCGTACCTGAGGTGACACCCCCAGGAACCCACTTTCTCCAGCCTACACTACCTTCCTAGGTTACCACCTAGGACATACAACACAGTGGATTTATCCACTGATAAGATTACAATCCTCATGACTTAATTGCATCAACTCTGAGCATTAATACATGAGCTAATCTATAGCTAACCATAACAGATGAAGAGAATTCAGAGGTTGCATCAGGAAATGGAAGCCTTTCATTGCAACTCTAAATACCATTTTGAAGTGGGTGGAGCATATTTTGATACTTTTATCTCGTTCTTTCTGGACACTTTTTCCCACTGGATGGATTCCCTTCCTGTTTTTTCCTCAATGTATGTGCCCAGGGCTTTTTGCTGTTTTCCTTAGTTAAACCTTATAAGCTAGGCATGGTGGTACATGTCTGTAATCCCAGTACATGGGAGTCTGAGACAGGAGAATTGTAGGTTTGAGGCCAGCCTCAGGAAGTTAGAGAGATCCTCAATAACTTAGTGAGATTCTATTTCAAAATAAAAAAAATAGAAAGGGTTAGGATTGTAGCTCAGAGGTAGAACACCTCTGTGTTCAATGCCAGTACCAATAAACAAATAAATAAAACCTTTTATTAGAAGATTTGGTTTCAGTTACTTGTATCTTTGTTGAGGATATAATGTACTATCATTCTCAAATGTATGCACACTTTTAGCATTACTGCTAACTGTGCATTGAAGGGTACTGTTCACTTGTATGAAAGGAATTTTAAGTTTCAACATGTGGGTGGGAGACATTTTGTAGGATCAGGCAAGGAATTTATATTGGTTTGTCTAAATAAATAAATATTTTGGCTGCCTGTTTTCTTGCACTTAAGTTTATGCTTGAAAATTCCCCTAAATATTCTGTTTCCCTAAATAAGTTCTGTAACACATCATACTGAATGGTTCTTCCATGCAGTGGTTTTCAAATTTGAAATCCATATGCTACTGCTATCAAAGGAACATGGGTACATAAAGGCTTGGGATATGAGGGTGTGGTTCTGAAGAATAGTGCTCAGGGTGAATCTGATTCCTTTGGGAAACTGTTTTTCCTTGTACAGACTAAAACTCAATTTAATCCAAAAGATCTATGAAAATGGAAAATCACTGTGAAAGTCTTATCTACACAGAGCAGCAATGATGGCATAACACTAATCTAGAAACTAACTAACCCTCTTTGATGAATGGCACATAAACAAACGCATGCCAGGCAGACCTTTCTAGGCACTACATGTCTATCCTTTATTGTTTCAGGGTCACTTCAATACAGAGGCATTTTATAAATGAAGCTGTCCTATGCAATATAGACTCTCACAGAGAAAGGGGCAATGGCTCTAAATGCATCACTGAATGCCACCCAAGAGAATATCCTTCTTAACTAGGCATTCTGTGAATACACAACTTAATATTTCATTTTGATTTACAGTCAAGGATTCTGAACAAAGATGAATATAATTTATACAAAGTCACCTTCATGCAAATGGCAATTGTGGATGAAAGTGGGAACGCCTCTTTCCTAATCATAGTTTCTTCGTTTTTTCTGATAGTCCTAGGAGTTCTGACAGAAGATGCCAGTGATCAGAATTAATACTGGGTGATTACAAATAAATTTTTGAGAGGTGTCATTTTCCTGTTCAATTTTTTTTTTTTGAAGTTGATTGTGACCACTGGAAGACTAACCCTGAAGTTTTTTCAGTTGACATTATCTATGCATGTAGGTTGGTATTATGCATTTTACTGCACTTGTCAAAATTATGACAATTATTATTTTAAGACTTTAACTCTGTTAAATAATATCTTAGTATAATTAAGAAGCCATTGCTGAAGATGTGAGTACTTTCAATCTTTTACAAATGCTTGTATATTGAGAGTCTGTATTGGACAACACACAGTATCTAAAGACCTGTAAAATTACTTAACACAAAACTTTAAAAATCCAGGTGATTAAAATGTGGGACCCAAGTGTCCAAAAGAAAAATTACTTATATATTTCGGATAACACCTGTATTACTGTTTCTACTCCTTATATGATGATAATCATGAGCCAACCATTTAATGAATCAACAATTAATTAGTGCACACCTATAACCTTCAAACATGGGAATCCAGGCTGGGAGAGATAATAGGAGTTGGAACCAACATCTAGGAAACATGATTATATTTGTTGTTTTATGTGCTGTGGTTACTGGTTTATCATTGGTTTATATAATGACGAGGTGGCATATTCTTATTGACTTTGGGGTTGGCCATATAACTTGCTTTGATGTCTGAAATATGTGCAAAAATGGAGCATGTCAGTTGATACAGAAAGCACTGGAAAATCAGCAATTTACATGGTACTCTGCTTCCTAAGATAGAAGTATGAAGCAATGGTATGAGCCCTGCCTGGAAACCAGGAAATCTAGGTTCTAGTTTTAGAGAAATCACCAAGCCTTTACCCTAGAAAAGACATACAGATTGAGTCTCGGTAGGGGTTATCATTTCCTTTCAGAGCTTCTGTTGTCTCTTGTTGGCACATGCGCATACAACTGACATTTACTGAGGATTACTCTGAGACTCTCTGTAGTAGTAAATATCAGTCCTGGGACTTTTAATTTCTTTCTGAGATAGTGCTATGACTTTCTAATATAATGGGGCTGAAAAGAAAGCATTAACTCTCAATTCTCAGAAGATTTGTATAATTTGTGAGTCATAGAGATGATGAGTAATCAGATGTTGAAAACACTTACAGAAGCCCCAGGGGTAGCTCCTGCTTCTGCTCTGTGGTGGGAGGGAATGCACTTCCCTTAGGATGAGCTTATCAGTCAGAGCGCTTATCTGAGCAATTTAGGCAAAACTTGTGGGCTTTAAAAATATGCTTGCATTTTATGGCTAATTGAACCAACCCCCATTTCACTGGAGACTCATAGAATAACCCTCTAGTCATAGATTCGCTGTGACTAACTTGAAGTTTTAGAAGAATGAATCCATCCGTGTAAATGAGGGTAGGGTATAAATGAAGTATGCTTTGGGTCACGATTCACCTTTTCTGTCTTCCCTTTTCCACAATTATCACTTTTGTTTTATGAATCATCATATGCTTATGGCAAGGAAGGTATTATAAAATCACCAATCCAATCAAATCTTGCCCTTGGTTCCCTACAATCAGGCCGTTGAGTGGTCCTACATTTCACTTATCGTTTCTTGGGAAGACTAGTAACAGGCTTCTTTTCTTATAACATCTCTCTTCTACATAAGAATACAAAGACCCCTTTAGCTTGTCAAGTAAATCTTTGGCTTCTTGGAATTGCTCCTGAAACAATTTGGCTTTAATTTTTGATCTGTCAGAGTAGAAACCTTTATTTGTTAGGTGAAAACTTTCAAGTTTCTAATGGGCAGTGAAGAATTGGAAGAGCAAAAAAGTACTAGTTACCATGGAAAAAAAAATGTGTGTGTGTGTGGGAGGAGGTACTGGGGGTCAAACCTAGGGGCATTGTAACTGTGAGCTACACACCCACCCCTTTAAAATTTTGTAAAAGAATTTGAAACAGGGTCTAGCTAAGTTGCTGAGGATCTTATTAAGTTGCGGAGGCTGGTCTTGAACCTGTAATCCTCTTGTCTCAGCCTCCCAAGTACTGGAATTACAGGCATGCACCATGAAAAGATTACATCTGGCTCCATGGAAAGATTTTAGAAAACATCTGCGTGTGCAATAAGGTGCCTAAACCTCCAATCTTTCTACTCACCTGCCAATCCACTAGGAATTCTATTTTCTTTCTTTCATGTTTAAAGTTTGATGTCTGTAAGTATTTTCTTTTCTTGGGTAATTAGAGAGGTGGTGTCACATTATACTACTGCTAGGTGTTAATATCCACCTGAAATTAGCTTATCAAGTGATTCTTAATCAAGCTGCCACACACAGAAGAAACCCTTGTTCTGGAAACTGAGGAGGGAGAGCATTTACCTTGCATCTACTTACTCTAAGGCAGGAACTATATAGTGGGTGTTTCCAGTTCATTATCACCTCTCAGTTTCACAGCAGTTTTAGGTGCCATGGCTTGACCATTGTCTAATTGCCACACGTGCTCAGAGTGCCAGGATTCATGCCTATGTTGGTTGACTTTAATGTCATGCCCATCCTCCTTGACCCTGATCTTATGAGGAGTTCTAAAGGAAATTCCTAAAGGAGAGGACAGTGTTTCCTGATGGGTCTTTGAGAAGGTTTGTACAAAACTGCCAGAGGACTTGGCAGCAGCAGAGGAGAACCAAGAGAAAGACAAGAAGTGACCAAGAGGGTAAGTGTGGTGGGGGAGAGGGGAGGAGAGAGGGAAAGATGAGAAAGGGATTTTTTTCCTACATCATAATTTTGCCTGGGCAAAGTCTTAACTATGAGAATTTTTCTTGAGAATATTTTTAATAGCAACTTTAAGCTTTATAATATGTTTGTTCATGTGGTGAGGGTCCTTGCTTATTATTTTAAGGTTCATTTTTAAGGGGATACTCTTATAAAACTTGATATAAACCAGGCACGGTGGCACATGTCTGTCATCTCAGCACTTGGGAGGCTGAGACAGGAGGATCACAGGTTTGAGACCAACCTCAGGAACTTAGCAAGACCCTATTTCAAATAAAAAATAAAACATGGCTGGGGTCTAGCTTAGAGGTAGAATGCCCTTGGATTCAATCTCCAGTACAAGAAAATTCCAAAGCCAAAAACAAACAAACAAAACCCCCCCCCAAATACCAAATTTGATACAGTGATATCTTGAGATAATCTTTACTGCTCCGCAGATTTCCCATTTGGTGTCTCTCTTTTACTGATGGTCTCCACTCCTACCTTCCAAGAAAGTCAGCCATCCCTATTGCATATCTACATGGAGAAAGCACTGTTGGCTTTGACCCCAGCTTCTTTTCTACATGTCTCTTCCCTTTAGACAGGTTTCTCCAGTCCTGGCCTTTCAATATCCTGTCTTGCCTTCAGCATTTGCCATCAAGATGTTCCATTTCTTTAGGGCTCTGAAGAAACTCAGGCTAACATTTTGCTTGTATTAATGGGTTAGTGTTTATTCCATGTGTTTAAGGTAGATATATTTGGCCACAGGCCTTCTGAATAAAATATCTTCAAATTCCATAGAAATAACTTATGACCTATTGGACTCGTAGCATTTTAAAGTGAAAAGCAAACTTAGAAGAGTTTCTGGCACAATTTCATCAATTTTCAAATGTGAAAAGAAGATCCAGAGAAACTCCTAGAATTTAGCTCTTAAATCGTACTTTTGTGATCCTGATATGGCAGGTGTTGCTTCAGACATGGAGAAAAGGAGGTACAGAAAGGAATAATTTGATTGAAGCTACACAGAGGACCGGAAGCCCAGTTGGAATGGGTTTCATTTTACCTACTGTATTGGTCAGAGTTCACTAGAGTAACAGAATTCACAGGACACATATATGGTAAAGGGGATTTATTTAATCAGTTTATAGTTCAAAGCAGTGTAGTCTCAAGTTGCCGACTGCATGGGGAGAGCCGGAAGAACCAGCAGCTGGCATTTCGGAATTGGAACAACCACTAATTCAGTCCCAGCCCAAGATAGAAAGGACAGGAAACTCTCCAGAGAAACAATGGTGAAGGTCCAGTTTGGAGAGCTGAAGGCTGATATCTCAGATGAGAGCAGATGGGCTTTCTTCAGGAAGAACCACACACGTCTTCACCTGGCTTTCTCCTCCTTTTATCCAGGTCCTGTGCCTATCAGAACTGTGCTGCTGGCGTTAGGGCAGGTCTTCCCCTTCAATCGGCCTTTACATAAACCAATCATCTCATCAACACACCCAGAGTCACCTGATTTTAGGTGTTTCATGATCCAGTCAAGTTGACAATCCAGACTAGCCATCACATCGACCTTCCTTCTGAATGCTTGCACTGTCCAGAGATCTTTTTACATGAAGACAATAGGTTTTGGCAGCAAACCTCCTTGGTTTTGTTTGTAAAATGCCATCTCTGTCTTTTTCTGCGGAATTAAAATTCCTTGGATCTCTGAACCCTGGAAGTGGGTGAGCAGAGTCAGGGAGACCCTGATCTTTGGTTTTCATTATTTTTATTTTTAGAAGTCACACTTCTCTCTTTTTGGCATTAAACTGGCATTGATGTGATTGAAAAGAAAATTAAGAACCAACTAATGTCAATGTCAAATTAGTCACTTTTGTAAATATGAAAAGCTTTTCAATCAGGAGCTTGAAAGGCCATTTGGATTTTATAGTTTGCTTAAACAAAATAAACACTAAATACTGTAAAATAATCATTTCTAAATTAGTTGTACTATACTAAGCTACTTAGAAAAATTGCTTTCTGTTTTCTAGCAGGATGAGATTACTAAATATATTTGGTATCTTTGCTTTTTCTATACTGAATAAGAACCATGAGATCCAAAAGGCTTTATGATCAGTTCAGAGCTGACAGGTAAAGGAATTTGTGCAAGTAGTGATATGATAGAATTTAGATTGGCCATTGTAGATTTATTGTCAACAAAAGCACAGATTCTTAGTATTAATTTATGATGACTTTTTTTCCATGTATTTCTTCTTGTATTCTCTTTCATTATTATTATTATTATTGTTATTATTATTATTATTATTATTTGTAGTGCTGGGGATTCAACCTAGAGGCATTTTACCTTTGAGCTACATTCCAGCCCTATTTTATTTTTTTTATTTTGAAACAGGGTTGGGCTAGGTTGCTGAGGCTGGCCTTAAACCTGTGGTCCTCCTGTCTCAGCCTCCCACATACTGAGATTACAGGTGTGTACCACCACACCTGATCATATATGTTTTTTACAATTGTGCACCTTAATGTTAAAAATTCCTGACTTTATGATTCTTGTTTTTTATAAAGTAAAAACAACTACTATGTAACATTAACTGTTTTCAAGGTGCTTTGCGGAAACTTTACCTGCATTATCTGTTTAATTTCCACCCAAATCAACAAAATAGAATCATAGATCTCATCTTAAAGTCAAGGAGACATTTTGAAGGGGTTAGGTAACTTGCCTGTGTCCACAGTTATCAAGGAAGAATTGAAACAAGTCCAGATGTGCCTGACCTCAAAGGCTGTACTCCCACCCAGTGTGTGACTCCACTTGATGAATAAGAAAAATGGTGAAGTGGAAAGGTGAGGACAAATACCTTAAAGCCGGACACAGAGGAAACCTGAAGTTGCATCTAATTCTCGCTCTCATTACCAGGGCTAGCTCAAGACAGCACCTTTGCTCTGTTGCAAATATGATTTGAAGAATGGATAAACTTGCAGCTGGTTGAAAGTAGAATGAAAGACTTTTTTTTCAGCACTGACATCCCGTCACTGAAAAGTTCTGTTGTCTTGCCTCTACACTTTCCTGAAATCCTTAACTTCACTCTCACTCTTACCAACTTAGTTGAAAGTCCCTCTTTGAGTCTCTTCCAGGAGATTCTTACCTGTCTCTTTGCCAGCCCACTCTCCCTATCCATTCTACAGTGTTCTTTCAGTATTTAGAGCTAAATTAGACACAGCTTTTTAAATAAAATAGGGCTGGGGGTATAGCTCAGAAGTAGAATGCCACTGGTTCAATACTTATTACCACAAAAAATAAGTAAATAAAACAGTACTTGACACAAAGGAATAGCTCAATACGTATTAGGAATAGTGAAATTATCATTACCATGTTTGGGGGGGTTGTTTATTGTTTGTTTGGTTTGGTTTTTTTTTTTTGTGGTACTAGGGATTGAACCCAGGGGCATTCTACCTCCAAACTATACCCTCAGCACTTTTTATTTTGTTTTTTTTTGTTTTGAAACAGAGTTTCAAGGTTACCAAGAGTCTCACTATATTGCTGAGGGTGGCCTCAAACCTGTGATCCTCCTGTTTCAGCCTCCCAAGTGCTGGGATTACAGACATGTGCCACCACTCCCGGCACAATGCTTTATGCTTAATTCCAATATAAGTAAACAGCACTTCCACTAAATGTCATATTTGCCTTGGCTCTCCCTTGACATTCTGACACAGAACTGAATAGAGGATTAACTCATTGTTTCCTAGTTACTTATTTATATGCAAAATCATGCAAATCTCTCTTTGCAGGAAGAAGCTTACTTCTGCAGTCAAGTCTGTATCTAGCTGGATGCCCTTTGTGACTCAGCTTCTGTCACTCTCTGGAGCAGGGTCAGCACATTTTTCTATAAAGGGCCAGTGCTACGGTATGAATATACTCCCAAAGTTCATGTGTTGGAAACTCAATCCTCAGTGCAAAAGTGTGAGGCCCAAAGAGCGAGCGTAGGTCATGGAGGCTCAGCCCTGGAGGATAGGCTCCTGTGGTTTTTGAGGGATGGGCTAGCTATCTCAGAGTGAGTTACTATAAAATGAAGCCAGGCTCTTTTGCTCTCTTGCTCTTGCCTTCCACCTTCTGCCATGTAATGCCACATCACAGGGACCTTCAGATGCCAGCACCATGCTCTTAGACTTCCTAGCCTCCTGAATCATGAGCCAAACAATCTCAGTTCATCATAAATTACCCAGTTTCAGGTATTCTGTTATTGCAGCAGAAAACAGACCAAGACAACCAGATAATAAACACTTTCAGCTTTGTAGACCATACAACCTCTGTTGTAATTGCTCAGTTCTGCTGTCCAGTGTACTATGAAAGCAGCCATAGACAATATATTATAAAAAATGAACATAGCTGTGTTCCAATAAAACTTTAGCTGTGAAAACAGGTGATGAGCTGGATACAATGTTGGGTGCCTGTAATCCCAGTACTTGGGAGGCTGAGACAGAAGGATCACAGGTTGGAGGACAGTGCTTGGTAACTTAGCAAGACCCTGTAGAACCTCAGTGGTAGAGCACGCCTGGGTTCAGTCCCCTGTACCACAAACAAACAAACAACAAAAAAACAGGTGATGTGTTAGATGAGGCTCCTGGGCTGTGGTTAATTGACCTTGACCTAGAATCATGTATCTTTGTTTAGTATTCTTTCAAAAACTCTTTCTTAACCCAGATCCTGTCTTCATTAAACACTTAGCTCCAAACAGTAGGATACTCTTATATAACTTCTTTAATTTCTCCTGGTATGCTCTCTGGTACATTCCTTTGTAAAATTCTCTGTTCCAGGTAGTTTAAAAATAGTTGTAAGAGTGTGCTCCTCCAGGAAGGCTAAATGGAAGCTGGCCCTTGACTGAACTGTGTCATTGTGAAACTAATAGTATTTTGGTGATCTATTGCCATTCTAGTTTCATAAACACTACCCCCTCAAAGGAATTCAAAATAATTTATTATAAAGTGTTCTTGATCTGTATTTTAGACTGTGGTGGAGCTGCACATAATCATATGCTACATCAGGTTTTATTTGTGAGGTAGGGAATGATTTCGATTCCTGTGTAGTAAAACCCTTTTGGCACATTCTACTTCTTTGGGAATTTGGTAATTTTGTGAAATATAAAAGGGTGCCTGGCGTTTCTTAGGTGGAATCCCTGTTGAAGAACACACATGGTGATTGCAAGATTACCCTGAGAATGGGGTAAAGCCAGCTCACCACCGAACATGTTAAGTAGAAAATGAAAGCGTCCATTGCCTTCTTAGTAAAACTGAAAATTGGAAAGTAAGTACAAAAACAGTTTGCTGCCTGGTAAGTCCAGATTTAGACAATATCGGAAACCTGCTAAAACATCATTTTCCTCCACAGTCCTTAGCTTTAGGGTTCTGTCTATTGATTGTAAAGTATATTCAAATCCTTATTTTAATTGAAAAAAATCCTTGTTTATATATATTGATCTTTACATCAAGAAGGCTGATCAAGTAAGCCTGACTTTCCAATCTTCCCAATCTTAATTGAGTTGTTTATATAGCACTTCAAGTTGCTATCAATTAAGCAGCGATTTTGCCCTGTGTGAGCTGAGGAGTGAAGTACAGTGATTTTTGTGTCAATTCCACTTGTGATAAGAAATTAGTGTATGAGCAGCAGAGTCCAGGAAACACTGACATCCTTTCATGGTTTGACACTACTTTCTGTCGCGGGTGGGGTAGGCCTGCTATTCTCTCTCCCCACAGCTGACCTTGCTGCACAATGCTGTGGGAGCACAGTTAGACAGCTCCTGCTCCTTCAGGTGTGCCTCAGCTGAGGCCATCAGCTCACAGCTGCTCATTATATAAGATGAGGAGCGAGGAAGACTAGGCCATTTCAGTCCCAAGATGGATACACATATACATACATATATGTGTTATATATAAACTCAGGATTGAATCTAGGGGCATTCTGCCTCTGAACTACACCCCCAGCCCTATTTTATTTTTTATTTGGAAACAGGGTCTAAGTTGTGGAAAGCCTCACTAAGTTGCTGAGGCTGATCTGGAATCTGTGATCCTCCTGTCCCAGCCTTCCAGGTACTGGGATTACAAGTGTGTGTCACCATGCCTAGCCCAAGATGGGTATTCTGTTAGACCATACTTGCTCCAGAACCCCTTGCCAGCTTTGTGGAGTTCCTATTCCAATTTACCTTTTCCTTTTGCCCAACCTCGTTTCACGCCTTCTGTTTAAGGTATTTATCCTGCACAAGCATCTCACATGCCAAACTCCATGTCAGCACCTGCTTCCAGAGAACCTGGGCCACAGTTGCTGGTAGTTGGTCAGCGACCCCATGAGCGCCCCATAAAATAGGTAGAACTATGAGGAGGACCTGCACTTTGCAGTGTTTGGCCTGTAATGGTGATGAGTTATCCTGAATTACTGAAACTCTCTCACTGCTCTGCAAAAGAAATTGTTTGAGGAATAAAACAAGTGTGGGTAACCCAGAAACATGTTCTGCTACATAGACAGTAGCAACTGCTAGAAACCTGAAAGGTTTGCTATCTTTGAGGGGAAAGTTTATTTAGTTTGTTTGAAAGAAACAAATATTCCATTTTTTCTGCATACTCCTTAATGCTCCTCCTCTTTTTCATTTCTCCAGTTCTTCCTGTACAATCCACTTCCCAGTTGCCTCATCCTTTGTGGGTCCAGATACCAAGCCTGATGAACCTTCTGT
>PVLC010040236.1:0-13908 GCA_004027655.1 Graphiurus murinus
TTTTTTCTTTTCTTTTGAGATTAGTGTCTTGAGACTAGTGTCTTGCTATGTTGCCCAGGCTGGCCTCGAATTCCTAGGTTTATGCAAACCTCCTGCCTCAGCATCCCAATCAGATAAGACTATAGGCAAAATCTTTTTTTTTTTTTTTTTTTTTTTTGCGGTACTGGGGATTGAACTCAGGGGCATTCTACCTCCGAGCTATACCCCCAGCCCTATTTTTGATTCTTTATTTTGAAACCGAGTCTCATTAAGTTGCAGAGTGCCTCCCTAGGTAGCTGAGGCTGGCTGTGAACCCGGATCCTCCGGTCTCAGCCTCCCGAATGCTGGGATTACAAGCGTGCGCCACCACGCCCGGCAGGCAAAATCTTAAGAATACAATTTTCTCTTATTCCAGGGTTAAAAAAATAAGCAGTTAGCTGGGTGTGGTGGCACACGCTTATAATCCCAGCATTTGGGAGGCTGAGACCAGAGGATCTGGGTTCGAGGCCAGCCTCAGCTCCCAGTGAGGCCCTCTGCAACTTAGGAAGACCCTGTTTCAAAATAAAGAATAAAAAATAGGGCTGGAGGGCCGGGCGTGGTGGCGCACGCTTGTAATTCCAGCATTTGGGAGGCTGAGACCGGAGGATCCGGGTTCGCAGGCCAGCCTCAGCTACCTAGTGAGGCACTCCGCAACTTAGTGAGACTCGGTTTCAAAATAAAGAATAAAAAAATAGGGCTGGGGGTGTAGCTCGGAGGTAGAATGCCCCTAAGTCCAATCCCCAGTACCACAAAAAAAAAAAAAAAAAAAAAAAAAAAAGAATAGGGCTGGGGGTATAACTTGGAGGTAGAATGCCCTTGAGTTCAATCCCCAATACTGAAAAAAAAAAAAAAAGCAGCGATAATTCTCAAAACCACTGGCATTTATGTTTTAAACTTATCTAAGTTTTTGGATTCACAAAAGATTAATTCTAGAAAACCTATATGGGTGAGTACTCAATCCGGCTATAAAACTAATTCCAGTTAAACATGTAATAACAAGCTTTTATTTATCCAGTCTTTTGCATGGCCTGTTTTGTCCCTCATAGTATCTAACTGCTGTAATACCTTTAATGTAATAGACATAAGGAGTTTTCAATTATAAGCAGTTGGGTGTGGCGGCACATGCTTCTAATCCCAGTTCAGCAAGTAGTGAGATGCTCATCAACTTAGTGAGACCCTGTTTCAAAATGAAAATAAAATAGAGCTGGGGGTGTAGCTCAGATGTAGAATGCCCCAGGGTTCAATCCTCAGTACCAGAAAATAAATAAATAAGTAAACAAACAAACAAATAAATAGTTGTAATCCCAGCATTTGAGAGGCTGAGACCGTAGGATCCAGGTTCTCGGCCAGCCTCAGCTACCTAGTGAGGCACTCCGCAATTTAGTGAGACTTGGTTTCAAAATAAAGAATAAAAAATAGGGCTGGGGAGCCGGGCGTGGTGGCGCACGCTTGTAATCCCAGCATTCGGGAGGCTGAGACCGGAGGATCCGGGTTCGTGACCAGCCTCAGCTACCTAGTGAGGCACTCCGCAACTTAGTGAGACTCGGTTTCAAAAATAAAGAATAAAAACTAGGGCTGGGGGTATAGCTCAGAGGTAGAATGCCCCTGAGTTCAATCCCCAGTACCTCAAAAAAAAAAAAAAAAAAAAAAAGGGCTGGGGGTGTAGCTCGGAGGTAGAATGCCCCTGAGTTCAATCCCTAGTACCGCAAAAAAAAAAAAAAAAAAGTTGCTGAGAATCTGGTTACATTGAGGAGGCTGTACTGGGAATTAAACCCAGAAGCATTCTACTTCCAAGCTACACCTCAGTCCAATTTTATTTCTTATTTGGAAACAGTCTCTCACTAGGTTGCTGAGAACCTAACTAAGTTGACAAGGCTGGCTTTGAACCTGTGGTCCTCTTCTTTCAGCCTCCCAAGTACTGGGATTACAAGTATGTGTCACCACGGTCAGCTTCATTATACAATATTTAAACAAAAACCAACAGTTGTTAACTATTGCTGTTTTAAGAAAAGTACATTAAGGACTGGGAAGCTATAAAACTCAAGCTGTCAACTTTTTAAATTTTTCACTTAAATTTTATCATTGGTAACAAATACTTCCAATTGTTTTCCTAGAAGTGACAAACTTACTCATTTTTAAGAAAACATTGCCAAATACTCGTCTAAAAAACTGTAGTTTGTCAGTCATCCTTTCAAGCAAAAATGCTATTCCATGAAACAAGAAGTTTACAAATCAATCTCACAAATGCCTTTCCTCCTGACAACAATCACACCTCCATAGACAGCCTGTCTTCATGCATGCTTCTCAATTCTTTGTTTTTGTTTTTGCAGTACTGGGGATTGAACCTAGGGGCATTCTACCTCTGAGCTACACCCGCAGTCCTATTTCTTATTCTTTATTTTGAAACAGGGTCTCACTAAGTTGCAGAGTGCCTCACTAGGTAGCTGAGGCTGTCCTTGAACCCGGATCCTCCGGTCTCAGCCTCCCAAATGCTGGGATTATAAGCGTGTGCCACCAGGCCCAGCTCTCAATTCTTAAAATTAAAAGCCAGTACTGGGATTACAGGTGTGGGCCATCACACCTGGCCCAGCATTACTTTTGGGGCATGAATGCAAATGTCAGCAAAAAAGTCATACCAGTAATCCTAGTACTTAGGAGACTGCGACAGGAAGATCACAGGTATGAGGACAGCGTCAGCAAGTAGTGAGACTCATCAACCTAGTGTGAGACCCTGTTTCAAAATAAAAATAAGATAGGGCTGGGGGTGTAGTTTGGAGGTAGAATGTACCTAGCTTCAATCTCTAGTACCACAATAAGTAAATAAATAAAACTTAAAAAGATGTACCAAAAAGCTGAGTTCTAATAATATTAACTGTTTTTCCTTTTTTCTTTTTTTTTTTTTTGTGGTACTGGGGATTGAACCCAGGGGCATTCTACCTCTGAGCTACACCCCGAGCCCTATTTTTTATTCTTTATTTTGAAACAGGGTCTCACTAAGTTGCAGAGTGCCTCACTAGGTAGCTGAGGCTGGCCACGAACCCGGATCCTCCAGTCTCATCCTCCCAAATGCTGGGATTACAAGCGTGCACCACCACGCCCGGCATTTTACTGCTTTTTTCAAGGAAATTCTTCCTATCACATTGCAATCTGGTGCTACTAACTTACCTTGTACTAAAGTACCACTGGGAGTTTTACCCAGAATTACTTTGTTGTTGTTGACTGGAGATTGAACCCAGGGGTATTCTACCCCCCAAGCTACACACTCACCCCCTTTTTATTTTTGAAAGAATCTCATTAGGTTGCTGAGTCTCACTTCATTGCTGAAGCTGGCCTCCAACCTGAGATCCTCCTGTCTCAGCCTCCCAAGTACTAGGATTAGAGGTGTGCGCCACCATACCTGGCCCATTACTTTTGGAGAACAAATGCAAATGTCAGCGAAAAAAGGTATCTTAGTAATATTTTCAAAATAGTTATGGAGTAGGGTGTGGTGTCACATGCCTGTAATCCCAGTACTTGGGAGGATGGGACAGGAGGATCACAGGTTCAAGGCCAGCCTTCACAAGTTAGTGGGACCCTCAGAAATTTAGGGAGACCCTGTTTCAAAATAAAAAATAGGGCTGGGGTGTAACTCAAAGGTAGACCACTCCTGGGTTCAATCCTTAGTACCCTCCCATACACAAAAGTTATGACTTCAAAGCTCCCCTAAAAGTGTCTGAGGGGGATCCCAGGAGTCTGCTGGCCACACTTCTGTGAACTTTCCTAGATTATGTCACTAGTGCAAGCTAGGAGTGGAAACTAACAAATTCCTACTAATCCTAAGAATCCACTGTTAGTTCCTTGCATTTGAGATAGGTTAACAATCCAAGAAAGGGGAAAGAAATCAAGGGCACAGACTGCCATTTAATTGTTTTAACTATATTTATTTATTTATTGGGGGGGGGCACCTGGGGATTGAACCCAGAGGCATTCTACTTCCCCCTGCCCGATTTTATTTATTTGGAAACAAGGTCTCACTAGGTTGTTGAGAACCTTGCTAAGCTGCTGAGACTGGCTTTGACCCATCTTCTTGTCTCAGCCTCCCAAGTACTAGAATTACAAGTGTGTGCCACCACACCAGGCTCTTAATATTTTATTTTGAGCATCTTTATATAAGACCAGTAATTCTCAATGAGATGGTTATCTTAATCAGTAAACTGAAAGACTGCCCATTAAAAACATGAAAATGAAGCCAGGCATGGTGGCAAACGCTTGTAATCCCAGTATTTGGAAGGCTGAGACAGAAGGATCACAGGTTCACAGCCAGCCTCAACATCTCAGTGGGGCCCTACGCAACTCAGTGAGACCCTGTTTCAAAATAAAAAATATAATAGGGCTTAAGGTTTAGAACAGATGTAGAATGTCCCTAGGTTCAATCCCTAGTACCACATACACACAAAGTGGAAATGACACTGCCTCTCCACCCCACCCAAAACGCCCAAATTTCAGGGATGAAGACATTTTTATGCACCCTTAAAAACGATTACGCTAAATATTTCCAATAGTTCCAATTTAGAGTCCAGAGCAACAATCTCGAAATACATTGTTGATCATCAAGCTGCGGTCCCTTGTGTTTCTCCTTCATCTAGTTGGTTAAATTCCTTTAAAAGTAAAACCCGACTTTTGTGGAGTTCTGAGCTGCAGTGGGAGGTGTCTAAAAAGTGTGGAGAGACAGGTTACTGTCTAAACTGTTCCAAGACAGCACAATTGTATTTCAATCTCCATCTCGAGAACGATTGGGCCAAAGGACTTCAAGACTCCCAGCTCTACCTTTTTCTGAGCTACGAAGGTCTCAAATAAGTCAGCCGAGAAACGTGCAGTGTTAACAGTTTGAGGGTACTCGGTGTCCGCGGAGAAGACGAAATCAGGGCAGCACGCAGAAAAGAGGGAAAGCAGGTGGTTTAATGACATTACTCCTTTTCAGTAGGTACTAAGAAATCTATAGAAAATAGTCCTTGGGATAAACATGGCGCCCACCGCGGCAGGACATAATCACCATAAATATAAAGATGCTCTGCCCCATCCTATACGATAAATCACGGCGCCATCTGTGAACAAACTGGGGGGACCGAGAGAGGAGACTTTGTAAACTAGCTACAGTGCACTGGGGCTCGGGATGGCAGAGCAGGGATTACATAACACAAGGGATCCACTAAGCAATCACTGGTTTTCCTCCTCCCGCTCAAAACGAGCACCCCACGTCTTCCCGATCGGTGGGGCGGGAACCCCCACCCCGGGGACGCGCCGCGCCCCAGCACCGCCGCCGCCCTCCTCCCGCGCGGCCTCGCCCCTCGCCGCCCCTCCCTCCCCTCGCCGCTGCGCCGTCTCGCCGCCGCCCGCGCCCGCGCTCCCGCCCCTTCCCTAGCGGCAGCGGCCGCCGCCCGCGCCCGCGCCCGGCCCGCGCCGCCCACTCCTCCGAGACGCCTCGCGCCGGGCGTGCGTGTGGACGTCGGCGGTGTGCGGGGACCGCGGGGCGCGAGTGCGCGCGCGCGCGCCGCGGCGGGCGCCGGGGGGCGGGGGAGGCCGGCCAGCCGGCAGGCAGGGCCCTCCGCCGCCGGCCCGCCGCGCCGCTCCCACGGCCCGGGGCGCCCGCAGCACACTCACGCGCGCTCGCGCGCCGCGCCCACGGCCACGGCCGCTGCCGCCGCGGGCCGCGCCGCCAGTCGCGGTGAGCGGGGGCGCGCCGCCGGCCCCCGCCCCCACCCCGCGCGCGCGCGCCCCATCCCCCTCTCATTGTCTCGCCTCGGAAAGCCTCGCCGAGCGAAAAGATAACGGAACCCCCGGGAGCAGGGGGTGGGGAGAGCCCAGGCTCGCTCGCTCACTCACCTCCCGTGGTCGTCGCCGCCGGTAGTCTGACCCGAGGAAGGCGCCGTCGCCTTAAAGGGACCTTGCACCCGGCGCCGGGAGAAGGGGTGGGGAGCAGAGGAGGGGACGGGGGCTTGGGGGGAGACGGAGGAGAGGGAACCGTTGGAAGCGCGTCTCCCCGAGGGTGAAAGGAAGCCTCCCTCGGGTTCGAGTGATTTGAGGTGGATTTTTTTCCCGAGGGGGGCGGGGGGGCCCCGAGGGAGGGGGTGGGGGGGCCAAGGAATGCGGCTCCGTGTACGGGAGCTGGCGCGGGGGAGAGAGACGCCGACTCCCCCCACCGACCCTCTCGCCCCGCGGAGGGATACAGCTCGTCACTTCCGCCCTCCCCCTTTCGTGGCCTTCCCATTGGTTGGAGCTTGAGCCACGTCATGGGCTCACCCTAATCCCTGCCCGGGCTTCTTTTTCTAGTCAAGTTTGTCTGGGCCTGCAAATAAATAAATAAAAACATGATTTTTTATTGGGAAAAATAATTAGCTTCAAAAGCAATATCTAAATTTTGATGAAAAGAATGGGACTTCCAAAGGAAAATGTTCCCCAGTATATCTGCATAGACTTTCCAGGGGGGTTTTGGGAGCCTCCCCACTTTTCACTCAAGGATTAGACTCAAGAGAACTTCAAGCCACAGGCCTGATGGTGCAGCTCAGTGGCACCAACAAATGGCATTGGAACAAAGAAAGCAAAATGGCACTCACTCTTCCTCGAGGAACCCTCAGCCAAGTAGCCTTGTGGCAGTGGCCTTCTTAAAGTGAAGAACTTTGGAAAACCCTTATGGATTCTAGAAAGAAATCTCATGCTATTGCACATCAAGGTGATTCTTGTGATAGGAACTGCTTCGAAACCACTGAAAAGACTGACAGGGATGCCCAGCCAAAGACACCGTATACTCCACATCACTCTGCTTTCTGCTCTGCTCAAGGCTCAGGTGAATTGGCCCAAAGAAATGAATAAATCCATTCAAGACCATCCACCTTTATTTCTTCCCCCAAATAAAATCTAACCTTTTCTCCAGGTACCTAAGAAATTTTGCCCTTGATTGCCTCCTGATGTAGTAAGATTTTAATTTTTTTCTTGGATATATGAGAATGTTCGCTCTTTAACAATACTCAAATATTTACTCCAAACCAAATTCTGAATCAAGGTACTTGGTGCAAGAATGGGGAGATCTAACACGGAGTGGTGGTGGATGCCTATAATCCCACTACCTGGGAGACTGGGATTACAGGAGGTTCGAAGGTTCGAGGCCAGCTTCAGCAATTTAGTGAGCCCTGAGCAATTTATTGAGACCCTGTTTCAAAATAAAACAAAATATAGCTTGGGGTGTAGCTCAGAGAACACCCCTGGGTTCAATCGTCAATAACACACACACACACACACACACACACACACGGATTGGGATGCAGAGCCGTATTTATTCCTTTTCTTTATACATACCCTTCAGACCACCAGCCTATGAAAATAGGTATGCAAAATTGTTCACACGTATATGCGTGTCCACATTCACACACAAGCACACACAGTCACCATCCATTTCATCCAAAAAACATGCAAGTATCACTCATAGGAATAGCTTCATTCTTTCAATTGGAAGAATCACGTGTCTTTCTGAAAATACTTCTGAAAAGCATGTTTTTTCATGTTCTCTATGCTAATTGATTCTCTTAGACAATGAGACCTAGCCCAGCAGACTGTGCCATATTCTGTTGACCAAAAATCACTAGTGAGCCGGGCATGGTGGCGCACGCTTATAATCCCAGCATTTGGGAGGCTGAGACTGGAGGATTGGGGTTCAAGGCCAGCCTCAGCTACCTAGTGAGGTGCTCTGCAACTTCGTGAGACCCTGTTTCAAAATAAGGAATAAAAAATAGGGCTGGGGGTATAGCTCAGAGGTAGAATGCACCTGAGTTCAATCCCCAGTACTGCAAAAAAAAAAAAAAAAAAAAAAAAATCACTAGTGCACCATACTAAAAATGCATGATTCATTCATTCAACAAATATTCATTGAGTACCAGTAATAATCACCAGGCACTATTCTAGGTGCTATTCAGCAACAAAGTCCATGAATTTATGGGACTTATAATATAGTGGGAAAGAGACTTATACAAAAAAATAATTATAGCCAGGTGTGGTGGCACATGCCTGTAATCCCAGTACTTGGGAAGCTGAGACAGGAGGAGCGCCTGTTCAAGAACAGTCTAAGCCATTTGGGAGGCTGAGACCCGAGGATCTGGGTTCGCAGCCAGCCTCAGCTACCTAGTGAGGCATTCTGCAACTTAGTTTCAAAATAAAGAATAAAAAATAGGGCTGGGGGTGTAGCTCAGAGGTAGAATGCCTCTGAGTTCAACCCCTAGTACCAAAAAAAAAAAAGAGAGAGAGAGAGAACAGTCTAAGCAAGTAGTGAGACTCTCAGCAAGCTAACCAGATCCTGGTTTCAAATAAAAATTAAAAATAGGGCTGGGGCAGGGTGTGGTGGCACACGCTTGTAATCCCAGCATTTGGGAGGCTGAGACCGGAGGATCCGGGTTTGCGGCCAACCTCAGCTACCTAGTGAGGCACTACGCAACTTAGTGAGACCCAGTTTCAAAATAAAGAATACAAAATAGGGCTGGGGTGTAGCTCAAAGGTAGAATTGGCCCTCGGTTCAATCCCCAGTGTCACAAAAATGTTATTATTATTATTATTATTATTAGGATTGAACCCAGGGGTATTCTACCTCCAAGCTACACCCCCAACATTTTGTTTTGTTTTGAAACAGGATCTCACTAAGTTGCTGAGAGTCTTGCTAAATTGCTGAGGCTGGCCTCAAACCTGTGATCCTCCTGTCTCAGCCTCCCAAGTACTGGGATTACAGGTGCATACCATCACACCCTGCTAATAAGTTGTTCCTTTATTTTCTTTTTTATTATTTTTAAATTAATTAATCAATTAATTAATTTTTTTTGCGGTACTGAGGATTGGACTCAGGGGCATTCTTTCTCTGAGCTACATCCCCAGCCCTATTTTTTATTCTTTATTGTGAAACAGGGTCTCACTAAGTTGCGGAGTGCCTCACTAGGTAGCTGAGGCCGGCCTGCGAACCCGGATCCTCCAGTCTCAGCCTCCCGAATGCTGGGATTACAAGTGTGCGCCACCACGCCCGGCTCTTCTTCTTTATTGTTGAGTAGAATTCCATTATGTGCATTTCCCATAGTTTTCTGATCCTTTCATCTGTTGATGGACACCTGGGTTCCTTTATCTATTTTCAAAAAACAAAAGACAACTGGGTATAGTGGTGCATGCCTATAATTCCAGTACTTGGGAAGATGAGACAGGAGGATCTCAGGTTCAACCCCAACCTTGTAATTTGACAAGACCCTCAGCAACTTAGCAAGACCCTGTTTCAAAATAAATAGTAAAGCCGGGCATGGTGGCGCACACTTGTAATCCCAGTACTTGGGAGGCTGAAACAGGAGGATCCCAGGTTCGTGGCGAGTCTTAGCAACTTAGTGAGACCCTGTTTCAAAATAAAGAATAAAAAAATCAGGTTGAGGGTGTAGCTCAGAGGTAGAAAGTCCCTAGGTTCCATCCTCAACACCACAAAAACAAAATAAATAAGCCAGGTGTGGTGGCGCATGCTTGTAATCCTAGTACTTGGGAGGCTGAAACAGGAGGATTGCAGGTTTGCAGCCAGCCTCAGCTACTTCATAAAGCACCCCCTGCAACTTGGTGAAACCCTGTTTCAAAATAAAGAATAAAAAATAGGGCTGGGGCTATAGCTCAGAGGTAAAATGTCCCCAGGTTCCATCCCCAGTACCGCAAAAAAAAAAAAAAAAACAGCAATCCTATTATCTCTCTGATTCTGCTAATGGTTCTCATTGGCGTCTCTTATGCAGTGGCTGGCACTGAAGTCATCTCAAAGGCTTCCTTACATGTCAGAAGTTGATGTTGACTGTTGGCTTGGGTCACAGCTGGGACTGTTGGCCAGAACATTTACAAGTGGCCTCTCCATGTGGCCTGCGCTTCCTCGTATCACAGTGGCTGAGTGCCAAGATTGAGTGCTGGAAGAGGACCAGACTAAGATTTATGATTTTTTGCAACCTAGCCTCAGAGGTCACATAGCATCAGTTCCACCAGAGTTACAGGCTCACCCTATTCAAGGGATAGGGAATATAAACACTCCCTATAACTTTCAAAGCAACGATAGACATATCACACTGTAAGAAAAGCACATGGAATGGAAAATTCATCTACATGCTGGAAAATGCAACCTGTCATATGCTATATAAATAAATAAAAGCTGGGCATAGTGGTACAGGTTTGTAATCCCAGGGGTTGGGAGGCTAGGACAGGAGGACCACAGATTTGAGGACAGCCCCAGCGCTTAGCAAGACCTGATTTCAAAACAAAAAATAAAAAAGGGCTGGGGAGCCAGGAGTGGTGGTGTACACCTGTAATCTCAGTACTTGGGTGGCTGAGACAGGAGGATCCCAGTTCAAGAACAGCCTCAGCAAGTAGTGAAACTCTCATCAACCTAGTGAGACTCTGTTTGAAAATTAAAAAAAAAAAAAATAGGGGTGGCTCAGAGATAGAATGCCCCTGGGTGTTCAATCCCTAGTACCAAAAAAAAGCAGAGCATGGTGGCACACGCTTGTAATCGTAGTACTTGGAAAGTTGAGACTGGAAGATCACAGGTTCAAGGACAGCCTCCGCAATCTGATGAGGCTCTCAGCAATGTAGTGAGACCCTGTTTCCAAAAAATAAAATTGGTCTGGGGATATAGCTTAGAGGAAGAATGACTTTAATTTCCAGGAACACACACACACACACACACACACACACACACACACACACACACACAGAAGGCTGAGGATGTAGCATGTAGCTCAGAGGTAGAATGCCCTGGTTTAATCCCCAGTACCACAAAAATAAATAAAATACACACATATATAATACAAGTACATATAAGCATATTGATGTGGTGATAGGTGCTATGGAAGAGAAAAGAGTAGAATGGGAGGGTTAGGAACCTGGTGCAGAGAGGGAGGAGAAGTTGTTATTTTATGTGGGGCCTCTTTTTTTTTTTTTTTTTTTTTTGGTGGTGGTAGTACTGGGGATTGAACCCAGAGGCATTTTACCTCTGAGCTACACCCCTAGTTTGTTTGTTGTTTTGGTTTGTTTTTCATTTTTTATTTTGAAACAAGTCCTCTTTAAGTCATTAAGGCTGGCCACGGATCTGCAACCCTCCTGTCTCAGTCTCCCAAGTACTGGGATTACAGGTGTGCATCACCATGCATCACTCTGGCCTCATTATTAATGTGACATTTAGGCTAAACTCTGAAGAAAGTGAAGCAACGTTCAGGTTTTATTCCTAGTGAAAGCAAAGTCACTGGAGGATTTGGGGCCAAGGGGTGAAGTGACCTAATTTTTTTTTTTTTTTCAGTACTGAGGATTGAACTCAGGGGCGTTTTACCTTGAGCTACATCCCCAGCCCTATTTTTTTATTCTTTATTTTGAAATAGGGTCTCATTAAGTTGCACAGGGCCTCACTAAGTAGCTGAGGATGACTACAAATCTGTGATCTTTCCTTCTTTCCTCCCTCCCTCCCTCCCTCCCTGACTTCCTTCCTTCCTTCCTTCCTTCCTTCCTTCCTTCCTTCCTTCCTTCCTTCCTTCCTTTCTTTTCTTTTTCCTCTTTGGTACTAGAGATTGAATCCAGGGCATTCCACCTCTCAGCTATACTCCCAGCTCTATTTTATATTTTATTTTGTAAGAGGTTATATCACTAAATTGCTGAGGCTATCCTCAAATCAGCAATCCTCCTGCCTCAGCCTCCCAAGCACTGGGAATACATGTGTACTACACCATATGTTGCTAAGACCCATTTTCAAAATAAAAACTAAAATAGGGCTGGGGGTGTAGCTCAGAAGTATAATGCTCCTGGGTTCTATCCCCAGTACCGCTTCCCCCACACACACCAACAAAGATCATACTGGCTGCTTCTGGAAAATAACTGGTAGGGCAAGGGCAGATACAGGGAGACCAGTTAGCAGGCTGCTGCAATAATGCAGGTGAGAGAGGATGGTGGCCTACAGCGGGTGGGAGTGGTGGAGTCTCTTCTTCAGCTGAGTTCTGCAGTGTATTCTTCATGCTTCTGTATTTTCCTGTCATTTAGTTTGTTCTCTGGGAGACACTTTTGACCTGTATAGCTAACAGAACGTGTGAGTTATGCCACTATTCCTACTTCAAAGAAGTAAAGGAGCAATGTTGTGCTGGATGTAAAAATGGGTTTGGAGACACCTTCAAGGAGGTAGGTTAAGATCAACAGGCAATTAGAGAATGCAGTTAGACATTGTGGTGCAGTACCCTAACTGCACTACAGTAGAGAAAACTGACAAACATTTGAAGAATAGATAGTTGTAAGAAATGGGAAGGTAAAGACATTTTATACCTTCAGAGAGTTATAAAATGTTTTTTACTGGGGGTGGTAGCCCATGCCTGTAATCCCAATACTTGGGAGGCTGAGACAGGAGGATCCCAGGTTTAAGGCCAGCCTCAGCAACTTAGAGAGACCATCAGCAAGTTAATGATATCTTGCTTCCAAATAAAAAAATAATAAAGGTCTAGGGGTGTAACTCTGAGGTAGAATGCTCCTGGATTCAGTCCCCAGTATAAAAAAAAAAAGTTCTGGTACTGGGAACTGAGCCCACGGGTGCTCTAGGGGTGCTCTACCTTTGAGCTATATCTCAGCTCTACTTTATTTTTTATTTTGTTTGGTTGGTTTGTTTTTTTTCGGGGATTGAATCCAGAGGCATTCTATCTCCAAGCTATGCCTCTAGCCTGTTTTATTTTATTTTATTTTTTGTGGTACTAGGGGCATTCTACCTCTGAGCTACACCCCCAGCCCTATTTTTTATTCTTTATTTTGAAACAGGGTCTCACTAAGTTGCAGAGGGCCTCATTAAGTAGCTGAGGCTGCCCTCAAACTTGCAATCCTCCTGTCTCAGCCTCCCAAGTACTGAGATTATAGGTGTGCCTGGTTTGGTTTTTGCTTGTTTAATTAATTAATTAATTGATTGATTAATTAATTAATTAATTAATTAATTAATTAATTTTCCTGGTACTGGGAATGGAACCCAGGGGCCTTCTACCTCCAGGCTATACCCCCAGGCCTATTTTAGTTTTTATTTGAAAATGGTCTCAATAAGTTGCTGAGACTAGCTTTGAACCTTTGATCCTTCTGTCTCAGCCTCCCAAGTACTGAGATTACAAGAGTGCACCACCAGCCAGGCATGGTGGTGCACGCTTGTAATCCCAGCATTCGGGAGGCTGAGACTGGAGGATCCGGGTTCGCGGCCAGCCTCAGCTACCTAGTGAGGCACTCTGCAACTTAGTGAGACCCTGTTTCAAAGTAAAGAATACAAAATAGGGCTGGGGGTAGAGCTCGGAGGTAGAATGCCCCTGAGTTCAATCCCCAGTACTGAAAAAAAGAAAAAAACAAGAATGCACCATCACGCCTGGCTTTTTTTTTTTTTTTTTTTTTGCGGTACTGGGGGTTGAACCCAGGGGCATTCTACCTCCAAGCTACATCCCCAGCCCTATTTTTTATTCTTTGTTTTGAAACTGGGTCTCACTAAGTTGCGGAGTGCCTCACTAGATAGCTGAGGCTGGCTGTGAACCCGGATCCTCCAGTCTCAGCCTCCCAAATGCTGGAATTACAAGCGTGCGCCACCACGCCCGGCTTATTTTTTTTTTTTTTTTGAAACAGGGTCTTAGAAAGTTGCCAAGGTTGTTAACTAAGAATTCTCAGATAGTACTATCCTTAAAAGAGCTACTCCAGTCTTCAGTAACCAACTTAGAAAATTTGAATCCTAAACTGGGCCTAGTGGTGCATGCTTGTAATCCCAGGACTTGGGAGGCTGAGACAAGAGGATTGCAGGTTCAAAGCCAGCCTTGGCAATTTAGCGAGACTCTCAGCAACCTAGTGAGACCCTGTTTCCAAATAGGAAATAAAATC
>PVLC010040237.1:0-13943 GCA_004027655.1 Graphiurus murinus
TTTTTTTTTTTTTTTTGCGGTACTGGGGATTGAACTCAGGGGCATTCTACCTCCGAGCTACACCCCCAGCCCCTTTTTATTCTTTATTTTGAAACAGAGTCTCACTGAGTTGCGGAGTGCCTCACTAGGTAGCTGAGGCTGGCCGCGAACCCGGATCCTCAGGTCTCAGCCTCCCGAATGCTGGGATTACAAGCGTGCGTCACCACGCCCGGCTTGGTGTTCTTTTAAATAATGTTCATTCCTATCTAATGAAATACTACGGAAAATATTAACTGAAAATTCTATTTTCATCATAGGAGTTTAATTAAGAAACACTACCATTCACAGGTCCTCTTTTATGTCATGGGGGATATGAATAGAAGGGAGTAGCAAAGCCTTCCAGTCAACGTTCCTCAGAATTCTTACCATCTCCAATGAGGACCAGGGTAGAATGGCCAGTTGCTTTTCCATCTTGAATCTGGAAAGTGTACGTGCCCTCATCCTCATCCTGTAGCTTCTCCATGAACATTTCAATGATGCCAGTGTTTCGGTCAACATGCATCTTGTATTTCTTCAACGTGAAACAATAAAGACAGAGAATCAGTGAGGTCCACATTTTACTTTGATGACAATAAGCCTAATGAAATAAAAATGACCCGAAGAATCATAATCTTAAAAATAACATTTCTTGACAACTGAATAAATTCTTTAAAATCTTGTACCTGGGAAATGGAATATCTTATATGGAAATATGACCTAGATCAGAATTGATTACTGAATACTTTGAAATTCATTTATTATTTATTTTGTGTTACTGGAGATTGAGCCCAGGGGCATTCTACCTCTGAACAACACCCCCAGCCCTACTTTATATTTTTTTGGAAACAGGGTCTTACTTGACTGATGAAGTCTCACTACTTGCTGAGGCTGGCCGAGAACCTGCAATCCTCCTGTCTCAGCCTCCCAAGTACTGGCATTACAAGCATGTGCCACCACGCCTTGCTTTGAAATTTAATTTCTTAAGTCTAAATAAAGTCTTGTTACCCCAGGTTAAAAACCTTGTCAAGAAGTTGTGTAAGACGTCCATTTTTGCCTTCCAGATCACATTATTTTAAATTAGCAGAATAATATAAAACAACAGGCAGCAAAAGAAGAAATGTCTATCTCACTTATGGCTACATTCTGAGCATCCAGTCCATGCATCGTATATGGTAGACAATTGCTAAATACATGCTAATAATATGTGCATTAAAATGCTTCTAAAGCATTCAAAATTGATTTGCTCTTAATGAACTGAAATAGCTCTATTAGATTGTGCTTATTTATTTTATTTTCTATTTCTGGTACTGGGGATTGAACCCAGGGTTATTCTACCTCTGAGCTACACTCCCAGCCCTTTTTATTTTCATTTATTTTATCTTGAAATAGGCCAGCCTCAGCTAAGCTTATTTATTTTATTTTCTATTTTTGGTGCTAGGGATTGAACCCAGGGGTATTCTACCTCTGAGCTTACTCCTATCCCTTTTTACTTTCATTTATTTTATTTTAGCTGAGGCTGGCCTCAAAACTGTGATCCTCTTGTCTCATGCACCACCATGCCCAGCTATATTGTGTTTATTTTATCACATTGTTTAGACAACTGTTTATAGTGTAAAGGTAAATCTTAGTCCCTGGGCATCTAGGGACAAATTCCATTGTAGACCGGAAATGATGAAGTTTTGCTATAAAATTTATCACAGGATGAAGGCTCGGGCCTGGAACCAACTCTGGAACAACTGATGTCCAGAGCCTCCCCTGCAGGAAGCTGGTCTCCAGCTGGGACCCACTTTAACTTAGCTTCCCCTCACCCATTTTCTCCTGGGACCACAGCCTCAACAATTATGAATGAGGAACCATTCACTCTCCTAGGGCGCCTGACCTAGTACAGCATGTGTGTGCATGCATGTGCATGAATACGTGTGGGTGACTGTGTCTACACTCGTGCACATGGGTGTTCACTCAATGGCTAGGAGGCAGAGAATAGGCCAACCATGCTTTTCTTTCCTCTCTTCTGGCCAGGTGGTGACCACAGCAGTTGATGAGAACATTTTGGAAATGGGGAGATGGGCCACAGTGGACACATGAGAGACCTGGTCCAGTTCTACACAAAGTTACTCTGTGTTGAAGGGAATCTAGTGCATAGAAGGAGACACTATCCATTCCCCCCCACTAATGATTCTCAAATGTCTTAAAATATATCTCAATAAAAAGGGAGTGGATTGCTTATGAAATAGGGTCTCCCTAAGGAGAGAGAGAGAAAGAAAGAGAGAGAGAGAGAGAGAGAGAGAGAGAGAGAGAGAGAGAGAGAGAGAGAATATGAATGTATGAATGCGCTGTTGCTGATAATGGCCACAGGCCATACCTCTCCTCCTTGCAGCTTTCTACTTACACCCAGGACGGCACAGAGGAGGCCAGAGCCCCCGTTCCCCTGCTCTCTAGTACCACTGGGCGCTCACCTGATCATGGCTTCCCTGACGTCTACGGAAAGACAAATAATGCTTGGATGTTGCAACTCTATAAGACCATGTTTACATTAAAAGCAACGGAAATAGTATTATATACACACACACAGAAACAGGAAAAAAGTATATACAATCATGTGCATTAAAAGTTATAAGAATGAACTGGCGTGGTGGTGCATGTCTGTAATCCCAGTTCATGGGAGGCTCAGACGAGATGATCACAGGTTCAAGGATAGCCTCAGCAATGTAGCAAGACCTTCAGCAACCTAATGAGACCCTGCTCCAAAAACAAAAATTATAAAGAGCTGGGGGGAAAGGTAGTTCAGAGGTAGAATGCCCCTGGGTTGAATCCCTAGTACCATCAAAAAAAAAAAAAAAGGTGTAAGAATATGTGAATTGTCCTTTCTGAGTCTTTAAGGTTTTTCACAATAAGAATGTATTGCATTTGTAGCCAGAGAGGCAATAAAAGATATTCTTACTGGATTTTTTTTTTTCCTGAGTCACTAGAACAAGAAGCCATTTTCTCCATATAGTGTGTCAAGCCTTTAGGGGTTTCTGATGTTAACAGCCTGCATCGTTTTAACAACTTATTAAAAAACAAACAGAACTCTGGCTTTCAAGATGCCACATACTAATTTACATGGTCTCCCGAGCTGTGGGCACGGCAGTGAATTCAGACAGGGGTACGGTCCTTTGCTTCCCGGGGGAGGCAGGGTTGGTTTCCTGGGTGACTATACATCTTGGTGTGCCTGAGACAGGTTTGGTTTATGACTGTTGTCCTGGAAAAATTATTAATAGCATCCCTTCATCCTCAAAAGTGTCCCAGTTTGGATGCTCCGATACTCAATCTGTACTTCCCTTCACATTTTTTTTTAACATATAAGAGTGTTTTTTACATTTATTTTTTATTTTTTGTGGTATTAGGGATGGAACCCAGGGGCATTCTACCTCCGAGATACATCCCCAGCCCTATTTTTTACTCTTTATTTTGAAACAGGGTCTCACTAAGTTGCAGAGGGCCTCACTAAGTAGCTGAGACTGGCTGTGAACATGCGATCCTCCTGTCTCAGCCTCCCAAGCACTGGGATTCCAGGCCTGGGCCACCACGCCCAGCTATAAGAATGTTTTAAACTCTCCCACCTGACTGCCCAGTAGTTTTGACAACATTTCATCTATTCTAAGACGTAGGCTCCAGTGTGTTCTACAGTGACACATCTAAACATCGAAAAAGTATAAAACCTACCGGCCCTTCAAAAATTTCCTTCTCATTAAATACGTAGTTGACTTTGGCATTTCCAGACAGCTTCTCAGCCTGCATCCAAAACCGGACCTGACCTTTCTCCAAAATTTCAACAGCCAACTCTGACTTAGCTGGGACAGCTACGAAAAATAAAAACAAACACGGTCATTATATTGGCAACCAATAATATGGATACGGATTTTCCAACAAGTGAAAAAAAATGGTTGTGGAAATGGAGACGCAGCCCTGCGGCAGGGAGGCCCCTGACGGAGAGACAGCAGACCCGGGCTCTCCCCTGTGGCTGTCACCCTGGACGAGCTGGTGGAACTGAAGGGACTCTCGGACCTCATCTCCTGGGCGCGGGTGCACCACGGTGCAGGGATGGCAGGCTCTGGAGTCCCGCCGGTCACTCTCCTCAAACACCTGTTCCTCACCTGCTAATAGGGACATCATGTGCCTGCAGGGCTCTCAGGAAGAGCAACTGGAGCAGAACAATATGCTGTGATGCTTTGAACAAAGATCAGTGCTTTAGAAAGCAGTCGTCTTCCTCCCCCAGTGTTCTGGATAAGAAAGCTGAACCTTGGGCAAGGTTGGAGACGCATCTGGGCCACAGCGCTGGGACCAGTGTGCGCCTCTTCTGCATTCCTCCTGGTTCCCGTTGTCCTCTCTGATAAACACCGGTGGTTTTTCAGTGTCACAGATGTCTGAGTAAAGTAGATAATGGGCAGATCCCAGGTGGCAAGAGCGGAGGCCGAGCTCTCTCCCTATGGGACACTCATGCTTAGAGCAGAAGGCTCTTCTAGAAAAGTCTGGAGACCCATTCTGGAAATCCTATGATAGGACTGAGGGGGCCGGGATGGTGATGCTGAGGGAGGAACAGGCCTTTCTGGATGCCACCGGCTCCCTTGTTCGCTGGCCTCCCTGGTCATAGAGCGTGGGTTGGGAACATGTAAATTCCACCATGAATTCCCACCTCGGGCACAGAGCCAGCCTGGCAAGCGCATGCCCAGAAACAGCTGGTGACGCGGCTGGGGGATGGAAACCAGGCTTGGACCACTTGGGTTTCACCAGCTGTGTGCAACTGGTCTAGTTACTTAGCCGGGTCTAATGCTCTTCACCTTGAAAATCAAGTCACCACAGTACTGAGTTTTTCAAGGTCACTGGACTTAGAATGGTACATTTCATTTAAATACTTTATAAGCAGCCTGGCATATAATAAGTGCTCTAGAAGTGTTGGCTATTAATAACCTGGCATCTCTTTCTTCCTCCAGTTGCTTCAACAATGCTCTGCAGTCATCAACTGTAAAATATAATGTGTCCACAACTCACATCCCAGACCAAAATGTCTCTTGATGCATATACGCGTGTGTGTATCTGCATGCGTGCATTACTGTATAAAATATAAAGGTAGGGTACTAATCAGTGTCTACGGAGGAGGAAAGATTGGACAGGATGTTGACAATACTGGAGTTCACCCTCAGAGGAGGCTGCCTCTCCACACTGCAATTTAGTATCAATATTGGCAAGGCAGACTGTTATTTTCTATTTTTAGCTTTATACATTCCCCCTTCTCAGCTCTAAATTTCCCTCTGCTCTTTTCTCTGGCAGTTAATTTGCTTCCAGCAAAATGTGTTATTTGCAGGCTTAAGGCATATGCATAATGGCTTTCAAAATATTTTTGAAAACAGCTTAACATAGGAGAATGTATTGTGCCAAAGGATAAAGGAACATCATACTCTATTGCATTCTGTAAGAAATGAAACCCTTTGAAGCCTGTAACATCTCAAGGAAACAACTTAATTAATGTGTCAACCTTGACTGAGAGGAAGTGGGGATAAACTGAAAAAGGAGACTGCGCTGCTATCCCCTCCAGCAGATCTCTGAAAACGTTCCCGTGGTGACCTCCTGAGAATGGAGGGAGAAGAAAAAAAAAAAGTACCAGAACTGTAATACTTCTAATGCTGCAACACAGGCTAATGAACACTCCCTCGGGTCGGGGATTTGGTATTTGCGTTCAGAGTTTTAAACATATCCTTGCATACCAAGCTGCCTCGGCAGGTCTCTGAGAAAGGATGTAGGGTTTGCTGCAACCCTGTCTCCTAGCCGGACAGAATTCTCAGGCGCATGCATCAGGCGGTTACCATCGCCTTAAGTCATTCTCTCTCCACGCCCATAAGCTCGCTGAGCTCCAGGGAGGCCCCGTGACACCCCGTCTGGTCTCTTCTCATCTCCATCCCTTAGACTGAACGCAGATGTGGTGGGGACCAGCTGTTGCCCAGACACTTGGTCAGTGTTTACGGTCTGACTAACTGCGTTAGTAGATGCTGCTGCTTCTGTCCATTTCTACCAGTGTTTGACGCCGTCAACGCCAGTAGACTGGAGAGAGCGGTCAACGTGAGCCTGCTGCGTGGCTCGGAGACGGCTCCTGTGGCAGGTGATAGAAACTGTTACAAAGGCCGTGCCCAGAAAAGATGCAAGGCACGGGGAAGCGAAGTGAGCAGATGGAGACCACAGGGTGAGCCGAAGCGCAGGACCAAGAGCAGCCAGGCCGACCTCTGCCTTCCACGCAGACAAAATCAGCCCAACTCCCAGTGGGCTGGGGAACGAGCTCACAGGTGAGTGGCTGCCTAATGCTACACCGGCGCAGGGTCTCCTCTAGAGCTCAGAATCTGCACCCTGCACCACAACCCGCAGGCCCTCACCCCCTCTGTGGCTCCGTTCAACAAACTTCATTCTGCGAACATGACAGCGAGGCCTGGGGACCAAAGCTCAACCTCACCACAGGGGGGTAAAAAAATCCTGTAATCCCAGTATTTGGGAGGCTGAGACAGGAGGATCATAGGTTCATGGCCAGCCTCAGCTACTTAGTGAGGCTCTCTGCAACTTAGCAAGACCCTGTTTCAAAATAAAGAATAAAAATAGGACTAGGGGTGTAGTTCGGAAGTAGAATGCCCCTGGGTTCCATCCCCAGTACCACACACACACACACACACACACACACACACACACACACACACACACAAAATAAATAATAAAAATAAATAAGAAGGGCTGGAGATGTAGTTCAGTGGTAGAGCACTTGCCTAGCATGCACAAGGCCCTGGGTTGAATTCCCAGTACCACCAAAAGAATAAGAGAAAGAGGGAGAACATAAATCAGTAGCTACAGAAGTACTTTCTAGAAATGACATTTTTCTTAATTATTTTATTGCTTTTTTTTTTTTTTTTTGCAGTACTGGGGATTGAACTCAGGGGCATTCTACCTTCGAGCTACACCCCCAGCCCTATTTTTTATTCTTTATTTTGAAACCGGGTCTCACTAAGTTGCGGAGTGCCTCACTAGATAGCTGAGGCTGGCCGAGAACCCGGATCCCCCGTCTCAGCCTCCCGAATGCTGAGATTTTATTGCTTTTAAATTAGGAATTTAAAAGAATGGGCGTACTTTATCACCTTCTATTTGCTCTTTTAGACTGCTGTTGTGCCATCTGGACGCTTTCCTGGGTGGACAGTGGGTAAGAGGGCCTGTGCGGCTAGTGGAACCCTCGGAGTGTTATTTCAGCCTATTTCTCTTCTCTTAGGTGTCATTTAATCTTTTATGTAGAAGACATATGAATAAATATATCTAGAAGATATATATGTGATTCCAAACTATGTTGGCGAAAAGTGAAGAATTACTTTGATGTTAAACTGTGTATCTGGACACTTCTCTGTATGGCAAAGCAAGGGGTATATTTTCTGAGTTAATATCATGGTTTTTCTGCACAACATGGCAAGGAAAAAAGTGTCATTTCTAGAAAGTGCTTCTGTGGCTACTGACGTATGACCCATTATACGTTCTCTCTCTCGGTGGTGCTGGGAATTGAACCCAGGGCCTTGTGCATGCTAGACAAGTGCTCTACCCCTGAGCGACACCCCCAGCCCTTTTATTTTTTTGGTACTGGTGATTAAAAACAAGGACATTCTACCTCTGAGCACAACCCAAGCATTTTTTTTTTTTTTTAATTTTGAAACAGGATCTTGCTAAGTTGCTGAGACTGGTCTCGAACCTGTGATCCTCCTGTCTCAGACTCCCAAGTACTGAGATTAGAGGCATGCACCACCACACCTGGTTTATATTTTATTTTGAGTCAAGGTCTCACTAAGTTGTCCAGGCTGGCCTCCAACTTGCGATCCTCCTGCCTTAGCCTCCTGAGTAGCTGGGATTTGGCCAGCTGAGCCTCCTCTCCAATACCATCAGAGCTGCAAGCTGATGTACTGCAGAGGTCACCTCCTTATAGATTGTTAAGATCTGTGACCGCATCGTGGACACTTACTTGGGAACTTGTGTTCCTGGCTGAGAGCAAGTAAACGTTTCAATTCTGTAGGGAGAAGCAGACAACAATTAAACAAAAGTCACTTGAGAATAACTGAGGAATTAAAGCAGCATTAGCCTCGTGAGGGGAACGCTTGCAAACTTACCCTCCTCATCTATCAAGTAGCTTGATGCTATCCCGTCGGTGTCCGTTACATCGCAAGAGTAAATGCCCAAGTCATCCGTCCCAAGGTCTTTGAAGGTCATTTTTGTCCTTCAGATCAAAATATTTTTCTTAACCATGAGGCCATGCTGGGTCTGTGGGCTTGTTGGAACACTTGTCCTCTCCCCCTTGCTGAGATAAAACTGGCTCATTCTTGGTGTCTCGGGTTAAATGTCATTTGCACAAGGAAGGTTGGCACGAATCCCCACCCCAGAGCTGTGTTACGTAGTAATGCACACCCTGCATTCTGATATTTCTCCCCAGCCCCGGCTGGGCAGCCTGAGTTTTCCTCCCATAATGCAGAACTCCAGGTGCTTCTCCCACGTCACCCCCTGTGCTTCTCTCTTCTGAATTCATGGCACTACACTGCTGCCATGCCCACAGAGCGATCTCTGTGCCTTCAGAGACCAGACCGGCTTTATTTACTGTTGGTTGAAGCCTGGGCATCCAGGACCTTGTCTGGCACGTAGCATGTACCATGAAACAACGAGAAGATCAGGTCTAGTTCACTGTGCTTTCCAGCGCTGGCAAATTTTATCACCAGCCCGTGTCTAAGATCAACTAAACATTCAGATGTTAAGTGTAAAAGCTGGAAGGAAAGGTTATGGTTTGATGGTCTTTTCTTTGACCAAATGTGTTTTGCTTCAAGACTTTTGGAAGGTGCTTTATAAAAATTATTATTTTTAAGGTTTATATTGGTTGCCCCTTTTTGCAATACTACATGCTAGGTACATGCTCATCCTTTTATTCCAGTAATTTAAGTAGGAAGCAATGAGTTTAGCTCATGCTCCTTCAGTGAAAAAAAAACACAAAAACCTATTATTGAGTAGGAAACAGTTCTTACTTGTTGCCTTTGCTTTCGACTTCTAGTCGTGGAGAGTCCTCGGTGGATACATAATCTTTGGACCAGGTGAATTCTGACTTTGGAGTCATCTGGTCACATTCAAAGTTCAGCGAAATAACTCCATCATCATCCACGTTTACAACAACCTCTTTTGTTCCTAGAAAATCAGAAAGAAGATGCTGATACTTTGTGGTAGAAATCAACCATTTAAGATTCCTTTTCTTGAGATGCTTTATTTTAGACTTAAAGCAAGCCCCTGAGCCTGGGCAAGGTTTTGAAAAGCCTCAACTGATCACTGTGGATGGGCATTCTTGCTCAACAACTCGATGTTTATACTGTAATATGGAATGAAATGAATGTGCCACATTTCCTAGGTTCAACATCATGGACGGTATTGTTTAGAACAAAGAAAAAAATGGTTTGGTACACTTATGGAAGTGGATTGACTTAAAAAGGAGACAAGGCAGCCTTGTGAAAAGGAAAACTGAATGGTCTCTATCAGGCCATGATTTTTGCTTCAATAATAACTACATCCAATAACTCATCAGGGAAGGATAGAAAGGCATAAAGAAACCACAGGAAGGCCAGCCTCAGCAGCTTAGCGAGGCCCTTGGCAGCTTAGTGAGACTTTGTTTCAATATAAAAATAAAATAGAATTGCCTATATTCACATGTCCAAAATTTCTAAGTCATTTTAGCATTTTAGGGTAGAGAGATATGTAAGAACTTGTTATGTTGATCATATAACCATATACTAATTTAAAGATGCCCCTCTAGATTAGACTTTTAGAAACCTAGAAAACACTATTATCGAACTGCATGAAAATTTAAATGGAAATGAGTTTTTTCTTTTCTTTTTTTGTGGTGCTAGGGATTGAACCCAGGGGCATTCTACCTCCAAGCTACACCCCCAGTTCTATTTTTTATTCCTTATTTTGAAACAGGGTCTCACTAAGTTGCAGAGAGCCTCACTAAGTAGCTGAGGCTGACCATGAACCCGAACCTTCCTATCTCAGCCTCTCAAGTACTGACATTACAAGCGTGTACCACCACGCCCAACTTGGAAATGAGTTTTAAGATATCCAGTATGTTTCAAAAAGATTGGTGCCTGGATTTAATTAATTAATTAATTAATTAATTAATTTGCAGAACTGGGGATGGAACCCAGGGATATTCTACCTTTGAGCTACACCCCCAGCTCTATTTTTTATTCTTTATTTTGAAACAGGGTCTTACTAAGTAGCCGAGGCTGGCTGCGATTTTAAGATCCTCCTGTCTCAGCCTCCTAAGTACTGGGATTGTAAATGTGAGCCACCATGCCTGGCTGGTGTGTAGATTTTAAAAGAAAACAATTCACTTAGTGTTTTGAGTTATTTTATTTCCGAGAGTTGTAACAAATCATACCTGCATCTAATATAGTGATCCAAAGCAAGTTTGTACAGAATATGAAGAATTCACATCTATTCCTAAACCTAGTTTGGGAGAAGCAAAATGTTCTACTCAAATTTATACTCACTCAATTGCCAGCATAAACTTGGTTTGCTTCAGTGTATTAGGAAAATTCTATTTAGTCCCAGAAAGGTATAGGTTTATTTTTAAAATGCATTTAAAAATCTTCCAATAGATATTTTGCTAAGAATGACATTTTCTTTCTAGATTATATCCTAAGAATCCAATCTTCTGGACTTCCACTGTCCACTAAAACTTGTCAGAGGGAAAAAATGTCAGAAGTCCTCTGAGGCAGAGGCCAAGAGGAAGTCTGTGCTCGCCGTGTGTGGCGTGAGGATCCTGGTTCCTGAGACCAACAGTTGGCCTCGTTTGTATCCTTATTGATGGCAGTGTGTGTTTTGACTATAAACTTCCTTGAAGTGATTGTTAGCACATGTAAAGCTTGGAGATCACCAGCTTCAGGAGATTTTTAAAAATTTCTCTTTAAAAAACAAGCATATTTTTGTATTTGGCTATATAGGTAACCTGAAATATTGCTTAATTGGAGGCTTAATTGTCCCTTAAATGAAACACTCAGTATACGATCCTTGTAAAGAGGACTACAGCTCCTCCATTGGAAGTTGCAGGCCATGCCTCTTCTATTCCTGATAAACAGGACTAATCCTCACACTCCATTGTAAAATAAAGATTGAAAAGTGTTCTTACTAAAGAAAAGACTAACACTGAAGAATGCTGAGGCCTAGACAGTGTTGTAATATACACTTTGCATAGCTGAATCACTGAGAATGTAAATCAAATTTTTTACATATGTATATATAGTTACAAAGAGGGCAAAAGAAGTGATGGGGTTAACTCTTTCTTGCTTTTCACATAATATCTATTTTGGAAGTAAAGCTGACGGCCCATATTAATCATTCATTATTTTGCCCATAATCCTTTGTAAGAGGAAGTGAATCATCCATATGCTTGCTGTTACTAATATTGCAGGCATGCTTAAGTTTACAACAGAAAAATATCGCTTAGGTGAAGAATCTTGTTTTTACTAATATGAGAGATTTGACTTTTCTGTCAACAAAGCAGCCATAAAACTGAAAGAATATGGGCAATCCCATTAGTTTTAGCTTTCTTTCGATTCTGCAGATAACCTTTGTGCTGTAACACCTCACCCATTTGGAAACTTGCCCCAAACCAAGAAATAAGAAAACATGTCTCTACGAGCCAGTGCTGATGTGACAAAGTCCACTCACTAATGTCCTGCACACACCCTGAAGAACACCAGGGACCATCACATGGAGTCTATTTATGTTTCACTTGAGACTATTCAAACAAGTCCAATTCCCTCAGTAAATTAAAAAACAGAAGCAGGCACACCGAAAATGAGAACAATTACAGCAAGAGGAGAGAAAAATGTAGAAACAGGCACAAAGGCCTTACTTAGTATCAGGCACCCATGGCGACGGTGCCTTGTCTCGGCCCAGTACCACAAATAAGGCTGGCGTTGTGGATCTGTGCCACACAGAGAAAGGTACACAGGATGTGGCGTACTGCATCCACAAGACTGAGAAGTGCTCGCTGAAGTGCATAAGCTGCTTTTATTTTATTTATTTATTTATTTACTTTTTGTGGTACTGGGGATTGAACTCAGGGGCATTCTACCTCTGAGCTACACCCCCAGCCCTATTTTTTATTCTTTATTAAGAAACAGAGTCTCACTAAGTTGCGGAGTGCCTCACTAGGTAGCTAAGGCTGGCCACGAACCCGGATCCTCCAGTCTCAGCCTCCCAAATGCTGGGATTACAAGCGTGCGCCACCACGCCTGGCTGCATAAGCTGCTTTTAAAGAATTCATAAAAAGTCTTAAAATTATTTTTAAAGTACTGATGCTTTAGCAATAAGCTCTCAGGTAAGTAGAACAACTGGGTATTTATTTATTTATTTATTTATTTTTACAGTACTGGGGATTGAACCCAGGGGCATTCTACCTCCAAGCTACACCCCCAGTCCTATTTTTTATTCCTTATTTTGAAACAGGGTCTAACTAAGTTGCGAGGAGCCTCACTAAGTAGCCGAGGCTGTCCTCGAACTCCAATCCTCTGGTCTCAGCCTCCCAAATGCTGGGATTACAAGCGTGCGTGCGCCACCACACCTGGCTCACAACTGGGTATTTAAAACAATAATTTCTTCAGGTTTCTGAGTACCTGAATTTGATCCCAAAGCCATGCAACTTGGAGAACGGGACAGCGCTGCTTGGTTGCTGCTTTAGTTACTGACAGAAGGGTACAGAGCTACTTCATGTAAGTATTCTGGAAAATGAAATTTGTAAAGTAACTACTGATCTTTTGTGAAAATATGAAGTGAAACAAAAGATGTTATTTGTTTTCCTTGGTTTCTTGGTGTGTGTGTGTGTGGGTATGTGTGTGTGTGTGTGTGTGTGTGTGTGTGTGTGTGTGTGTATGTGATACTGGGATTTGAACCTAGGAGCATTCTATCCCCAAGCTATACTCCTGACTTTAAATTTTTTGTTTTGTTTTGAAACAGGGTCTTTCTAGGTTGCTGAGAGTCTCCCTACTCGTTGAGGCTAACTTTGAACCTGTGATCTTCCTGTCTCAGCCTCCCAAGTAGTGTGATTATAGGCATGCACCATCACACCTGGCTGTTTTCCTTTTTAAATAAAATAACATTTTTAAGTCCTAAGCAATATAAATGCTTCTACATCAATCTATGAGTCTTACCTTATTATCATAGCTGAGTTCTAACATAAGAAATGTGATAATTTATACTTTTAAAAAAGAATGTGGTCATTTTTTAAAGTCTTAGAATGACATTGTAAGAGACAGAGTGAGAAGTTGGAATTAGCTGCAATGTCAGCTAGTATCTAAGAAAGTTTTCCTTTTCTCTGAAGATTTTTCTTGATTACTTATGTGAAATCAGTACACTGTATGGGGGCAGAAAAGAGTGGCATGAGCCTTTCTTCATTTTTTGCAAACATAATTGTGGATATGATGGCTGCTACTGTTTGATTTACTTAAATAAATGAAGAGAGCCTGGTGTGGTGGGTGCCCCTGTAATCCCAGTACTTGGGAGGCTGAGACAGGAGGATTACAGGTTTGAGGCCAGCCTCAGCAATTTAAATAAACAAATAGTCAAGAGAACAAATAAGCCGGGCGTGGTGGCTCACGCTTGTAATCCCAGCATTCGGGAGGCTGAGACCAGAGGATCTGGGTTCGCGGCCAGCCTCAGCTACCTAGTGAGGCACTTCGCAACTTAGTGAGACTCGGTTTCAAAATAAAGAATAAAAAATAGGGCTGGGGGTGTAGCTCGGAGGTAGAATGCCCCTGAGTTCAATCCCCAGTACCGCAAAAAAAAAAAAAAAAAAAAAAAAAAAAAAAAAAAAAAAAAAAAAAAAAAAAAAAAAAAAA
>PVLC010040238.1:0-13941 GCA_004027655.1 Graphiurus murinus
GCCTGGCGGCGTGGCGCCGGGGCCGCGGAGACGGGCTTCTTTGCTCTCTCTGGTCAGTCTTCCGGGTTCTGCTCAGCTGTATTCCAGTTTTCGCAGCGTTTTCCACCTTTTTGTTGCTTTTTTTCTTTTTTCAAAAAACTGGATCCACGACTGATTTGAATCGAGCTCACAGCGGCTCTTGAGACGTGTCTCACTCCGTGGCCATCTTCCCGGAAGTCTTGAAGTGGTAAAATAATGACACCAGTAGTCTGTTGTCCTGGCACAGAAGAGGGTTGGTAAAGAATGTCCCTTGGTAGTGTTTTGATGTTTAAGCTCTATTTTTCTGAAGTAGGAATTACCAAACAGACCATTTTTTAAATTTCCCTAGGTGTTTGCTTTTCCTCTATAACTTCAGTGAAAAATGTGAAAGGCAGGGAGTTAGAGAAAAGACTAAAATTGATCTCATTGCCCAGGTTGTAGAGCTACAAAAGTTAAGAATTTGTCAAGTTATTTGGGTAATTTTAGAAAGATCTAGAGGGTGTGTGTTGGTTGGGAGGTACTACTGTGCTTAGTCTGCCATTTATACATTGTCTCAGGACACTGAATCCAGGGACACCCTGACAATTCAAGTACTTGCCTAAAGACCCTCAACTTGACCCAAGTCAATACTTTTGACTGTGCAAACATTGCGATAAATGACTGTTTTAAAAATAGGTCCTTTTTTTTTTTTTTTTTTTTGTGTGTGTGTGTGTGTGTGTGTGTGTGTGTGTGTGTGTATGTGACTAATTGAACCCAGGGGCATTCTACATCCAAGCTATTCCTTTTTATTTTTTTATATTTTCAAAAAGGTTCTCACTAGGTTGCTGAGGGATCTGTGATCCTCCTGTCTCAGCCTCCCAAGTACTGGGATTATAGTCATGCTCTACCTTGTCTGACTGTAACTTCCCTTTTAGAGTCTTACCATTATTCGTTTTATAATCTGTTCAGTTAACTTTCATCATATTGATTATTGATTGATTGTAACCTATCATATGCCAAACCCTTTCCTGGAAATTTGGCATACAGGTACATAAGCTCTGGTCTCTGTCTTTGTCTTGCTAAATTGAAGAAACTGTGGAACTTCATCACCTTTAATGTATTATTATGTTCTAAGAGTATAACAGTTTTATGCAGTTGGTACCTGGTGATATGAACAATTCTAATTGATGTCAGATTATTTATGGTAGAAATATAGTTGGTTTGTGAAGCATATTAGTGAAACTGTGTAGATGATTTTAAGATTGCAAGCATTTATCTACAGTAGATTTTTTTTCCTAAATAGATTTTTACCTCCCATTAGCTCAAATATTTTCCTCTACTGACCTTTTTCCCTTAGAAACATGTGTTTCTCTTTTTGCCTGTGCAAATAGAACAATTCAACATTCTCATTTCTGTGGCAAAATGGCCCTCTGATTTGTGTGGGTTTCCCATAGGGAGGACTGTTGATCAACCATCATGCGGACCAGTCTCTGAATAGCTTTTGCCAGTGGCAGTCTGCCCTAGTTGGAAAGAATGGCAAGAGGCATGACCACGCCATCTTACTCACAGGATTTGATATCTGCTCCTGGAAGAATGAACCGTGTGACACTCTAGGTATGGTATAAACAGGTTCTCCAGGTGCTAGCTGAAAACATGGTATAGAAACTTTCCATTGGACAGATGGCCCTTGTGGTCCTTATTAATGAGTCCTAATGCAGTTACATGTAACTTAATGATGGGGACCAATTCTTGAGAAATATGTTAGCTGATTTTGTTTCATGAACATTATAGAGTATACTTGCACAAACTGAGGTAGCTATGACATCAGTAGACAAGATGTCCTTCTGAGACCACCATTATATATGCAGCCTGTTGTCACCTGAAATGCCATTATGCAGCACAGGACTGTATTTAAATTGTAGAGTATTCTCATTGAACCCTGGTGAAGGTTGCTCTGTGTAACTCAACGGAGTATAGAATGGGGAGCCCATTTTGTTAAACATTTTGTATTCTTCTTAATGGACCCTATTGAAGATCGTTGATCTATGGCATGGATCATTATTTGACTAGTCAAGTTGCAGGTTATTCCTGAAGCATCATGACCTCAGGACTACCCCTGAGCTGAAGGGAAAGTGGACTGGTTTCCATGGTACCCAACTGTGCCACTAGGTAGCAGTACATCCCTTAGAAAGTTACTTGAACTTGGAGAATTCCATTCTTCCATATTTGTACAAGGTAGGGAGAATAAGAAGAATCTTTACCTTGTGCCTGTGGGCTGTATTTACTAATATATTTTATTGCAAAGTGTTGGAATTTAACCTTTTTTTCTTTTGATGAATTGATGATTGTCTAGCTCAGAGCTCAGTCAACCTTCTCTCTAAGGAGCCAGATAGTGAATGTGTTAAAGTTTTCAGGCCATAAGTCTCAACAGCACTTACTCAGATCAACTGTACCAGTGCAATAGGAGCTACAGGCAATGCATCCACCATGGAGGGTGGCTATGTTCTAATAAATCTTTCTTGACAAAAACAGGCAATGGACGCTTGTAGTTTGCTGATGCAGCTGATGGTCCAGACTGTTGGGAAAATTCTAGGGAGCCAAGAGAAGTTTACATGATTTACTCCCATCATTTTTTTTCTTCAAAGTGCCTTTTAATTCCTTATGATATATTAGAGATAAAGAAAGACTGGACTTTACAACACTTTAATTCTCTGTAATGTCTCAATTATGTCTTATAAAATGTCTGTTTTTGTAATTCACCACTGATCGCAATCTTCAAAAAACGAAGCTGTTTTTAAAAATCTTTTAAAATATAACCATTTTAGGAGTTGTTCCACATCAAATATTATTAAAATTAATTTTTAAATTCATTCATAGCTTGAGTTTGGAATGGGAAAAATGCTACCTAATAACCCAACCAATTGTTGATGGTTCGAAAAGATTTCCTGAATAGGAAGTAGTTTTATCAGTCAACCAGAGACCAAAGTCTAAGGAAAGGCTTAGAAAAGCAAATATACCAGGGATTTCACCGACTTTCCTATAGGCCAGTCTCTTTAAGGAGCATGTCCTCATGCAAAGAGCATGGGTTTTGACCTTAGATATGTCTATGCTTCATTCCGAGTCTAGAATTTCTGACTGTGTTATCTGGAGCAAGTTGATTCACCTCTCTGAGCTCCAGTATCCTAACCTATTATAATCATATGTACATGCCTAGACGTATACTAAAGGTGTAACAGAGTGTGTGGTGTTTGGCAACCATTTGTTTAGTGACAATGACAATGGTGGTGATGACAGTGTAGTGGGTGTGGTGATGATGATGGTGTCACCCATCACCTGTGCTTTTACATTACTTTCCCAGGTGATCTCACATCTAAACAGTGGAGTGAGTTCAATCAATTCCAGGATAGCTATTTAATGCTAAATGAGCACCAAGCTTTGTTCTCTTAAGACTCCAAACTGAGAAGAAAAACATCCATACACTATAATGTAGGTCAAAATAGAGTCAAGGGCTTGCTGGAATGATTTTACAATTGGAAGGCGGTAACTTTGGGGAACAGGAACATTGATCATAATATAGTGTGAACAGGAGGAAATGAATTTGATCTGCACACATTGTCCAGGCATTGGCCATCGTCTCTGCTTTAGAAAAAGACAAGGATTGTGTTTTCTCTTGGAAAATAGATCCTACGTTTGACAATAACACCACTTAACATTAAGCATTGGTGTTGATATCAATTTATCAATTACTCTGACTCAAATAATAAACTTAGATAAGACATATAAATTGTCTGCAACTTACTCTTCTATACGTTAAAATGGGAACTACAATATGCCTAATGACTTCACAAGGTTGTTAGGAAGAACAATTGATGGCAATATCTAAACATGGCAAAAAACCATGAAATGCTGTATAGATATATATCATTATTACTACCCAGGACAGAGAACTATATACCTTCAGCATTTTCCTGCCAAGAAAATAAATGTATTCATCCACTAAATGTGTAGAGCATTTTGAGGACATGAGAAGTGGCCACCTATCTCTGTGTGATCCCTTTGGATTAACATTTGGAATTGATCTTTTGATAGGGTTCGCCCCCATCAGCGGGATGTGCAGTAAGTACCGGAGCTGTACCATCAACGAAGACACAGGGCTCGGCCTGGCATTCACCATTGCTCATGAGTCAGGGCACAAGTGAGTGGTTCCTTGACTCACCACATTATATGAAGACTGGCCAATGATCCACTGGCATTCCTCTAGAGATTATTACTTACCTATGTAGAATAATTGGGGTCAATCATGTGTAATGCTTAGAATGGTGCCTGACCATGTGCATTACACATTCATAGGAAGGACTCAGCAAAGACTCTTTTATGTTGTAGTTTGTATTGTGTGCACAAGTGGATTGCAAGTTATTTAACCAGTTCTCTGGTCTTTTAGGTATTTATCTTCCTTCATGTTTTGCTTCATTGAAGGCACTTATTGCTCATTATTTATACTAAGGAAAGAATCATAGAGATATGTAAATTCTCAGGATGTAATTTTTAAAAAATTAAAAATGTTGATTTAAAAAAATGTTGATTGCACATACTCGTTATCCTTTCAGCGGTGACATTGTGTGTGTTTAATACTCTTTTAACTGATGCTAGTCAATCTTTTGTGAGAATAGAGTTAGAAATGAGGAATGGGAAAGCAAAGACTCATGAGATGGGTTTGTTTTATGAGGCATATAATTTCATTGGAGATAGTGCTGCAGAGAATTTTTAAATATTGAGCAAAAGCAGCTACATTGGAATAAAAATGCTGGTTCATAAAATAACTATTTCAAAGAGCACTTCTCTTAGAATACACCATTTAAGAAGCATACACATGTGTGTACACTTGTGTGCATATTTCATTTAACATATAACATGCATTTTTAGAATATTCAGTTCATTCATTTATGACTCAAAAGCAAATATCATCTGTTCAACAACTATAATTTATAGCTTGATGTTTTGGTACTGGTGAGTCTTATGGGCTAAGTTTATTATCTTCGGGGAATTTTTACATTAAATTTATTTTACATTAACTTTTTATCAGTACACTGCAATTGTATACAATGGTGGGTGTCTCAGTCAGCATCCTCATTGCTGTAATTCAAGATAGCTGACCACACAACCTACAGGAAGGAAAATTTATTTGCTCATAGTTGTTGGAGATTTAGAAGTCAGTCCATGTTAGGCAAGGTCTGCAGAGCTCAGAGCATGGTGGTGGGCAGTGATGGGGGAGAGAGAAAGAGAGAGGGAGCACACAGAACTCTTCTCACATCATAGAGGCCGGAAGAAACACATATTTTCTTTAGCACATGTCAAAGGTCATATCAAAATCTCAAAGAAATGTCTGTTTCACAAAATGTGATATGATAAGGTCACACCATCCAGAAGTTACACATCAATTTTACATCCATTCTCTTATTTCTGACTCTTCTCTCCTATCCTAACTGAAGAATATGTTTTTGTTTCCCCTTATCTAGAATATTGGGTTTGCTTCTGGGTAATGTTAACTTATAAACAAGAGTGATTACATTTTTCAACAGCCAGCACTATGAAAAATGAGACCTGCTCATTTAGATTTCATGCTGGTGAGATGAATTTAGATCTGTGCTTGGCAAACATAGATATCATACTTCCTGCTCTGTACAAAGGAGTCTTGTGCTTAATGTGCATTTTTGCACCTCTGTTCTCAGTGAAATCGGTGCATTCATATCTCACTGACAAAGTAGTTATGTGTATATATAAATAAAATGACAGGAAGCTGTTGTAGAACAATAATGGCCAAGGTTCAAATTTCCTGAAGAGAATCAAGTAGAGTAGTGGAAGGGGATTGGGGCAGGGAGGGAGGGGAAGGGGTTTTGTGCAGAAAGAAACTGACCATTATGTGCACAGAGGAATGTATCACTCAGAACCTCACTGTAAGGTTTGGAGTTAGAATGTTCCCCTAGTACTCATGGGAACAAGGTAGCAATATTGGAAGAGGGGCTTGGTTGCTAAGGAGAGGTCCCTGAGGGAGGTGGCCTTAGGGACTATACATGGTTCTCATCTCCCCTTTCTTCTGACCTTTACAATGTGTCCATAAAATTCCATTTGGGTGCTAGTTAAGCACTCTTATTTTCTTTAAGCAATAGCTTCAGTCTTTCCCCACACCTCATCTTTGTTTCTGAGATTCTTGCTTTCTATAGGTTTCATTTTATTTTTTACTTTTATGAATCTATGTAGAATGAATGCTTGATAAACAAATCTCCTTAGCTTCCTGGCTAGGTACAAAGAAGAAGTGAATTGGTCAAAACTGAAGACAAGAAGATGCTTTCCCTGAATATATTGAGACTAATAAATACCTATTTGTGAATGGTCACAAATAAATACCCAGGGAATTCACTGATCAAATCATAGTATACAGTCACCCTGCTATCACTTGCCTTATAAATTGGAAGGAATGTTGGGAAAATGGCTAGATTATGGATGCATGGGTCACCACACAATCATATCTGTGGTTATAACATATTTATTTGGTATTGACTACTTTCTAAGGATACCCATAGGTGTCATACCTGCCTTATAAAAATGTGTTCTTAAGAGACAGGCTTTCCTTCTTTATTGAGATTAAGAACAATATAAGCTAATGAAGGTATTTACATCTATATTCCTCTACCTTCCTTATAAAATCACAAAAAGATTTTTGTGCACTAAAGCTTTTATAGATGATCAAAGCTTATTTCCTTACCACCTAATATATTGGCTTAAGAAAGCTCTGTCTTACAACGTATGTGCCATATGTACATATATACATTAATAACAACACACTTATTCTACCAGTCAGGAGAAATGGGGATCATTTAGGTACAATGTACATGATTTCGAGGGAGTAGACCACCTAAAATTATTTTTACTTCATAATGGCCAGAACCTTTTTCAATTAAATGGGACAAATTAAAAGTTTTCTTTTAGTCACGTTTGATAGAGCATGCCTGGAATACCAGTACTTGGGAGGTTGAGACAGGAGAATTGTAAGTGCAAGGCTAGCCTTAGCAAAATGAGACTCCCAGCTACCCAACAAGAGCCTGTTTCAAAATAAAAAATTAAAAAGGGCTCAGAGTGTAGCTTGGAGGTAGAATTCTCCTGAGTTCTATCCCCAGTACCAAAAATAAATAAATAAATAAATAAATAAATAAATAAATAAATAAATAAATAAATAAATAAATAAATCAAGGCCTGGGGGTATAGCCTGGAGGTACAGTGCCCCTCTGTTCAATCCCTATTATCACCAAAAAAAAAAAACAACACAAAAAAGTTTTCTCATGTAACACGTTTTTAAAAGTCTTACATTTTTTCAACAGATGGCTTTCAACCATTCATTTCTATGTTTATTATTATGAAACAATTTAATTATAATCAGTTTGTGATTTCAGCTAATAAATTCATCATCATTAGAGAAAAGAGCCTCTGTCACATGAGCCTTACACATGAACAGTCCATGAGCAGCTTATAATTTACCTTTTTTCTATACCACCTCCTACTCACTCTGAACCTTCATTTCCTAGCTCCATAATTGGTGGTAAGGAAAGAATTTCACTATTTTAAATTAAAACATTGACTAGCCTATCACTTAAGTTTAGCCTAGACATTTTGGCCAAGATTTTTTAGCCCTTGATGAAACATGCGGTCGATACACCATTCTTTGATGTCGTGGCCCAGAAATAATAAAATTCTTAGCATTCTTTCAATTTTTCTGCTTGGATTTTATAGCTATTTATAGTAACTCATTTTTGTCTTTCCTCCAAGTGCAATAACTCTTCTTCTTACCTGAGTCCATGCATTCTCAAACATTGTTTTGCTTCCTGCGGTTATAATTTGGAAAATACATTTGCAAACGGGTGTTCTTCTTCCTTCTTTCAGCTTTGGGATGATTCATGATGGCGAAGGCAATCCCTGCAGGAAGGCCGAGGGCAATATCATGTCCCCCACTCTGACTGGAAACAACGGGGTGTTCTCCTGGTCCTCATGCAGCCGACAGTATCTCAAGAAGTTCCTTAGGTAAGGCGTGTGTAAGCCGGAGGTGTGCCCGGGTTTGGAGTGATGGCAGAGGATAGCATTCAGTAGATGTGAAAACAGATATTTAGTGGAAATATCTCCTGACTTCTTGGTAAACAGGAAGACTGACAAGTTTCCATGATGACAATATTGACGATATGCCTCTATTGTTGTATTTGAAAAAATAGATGGAAGGCCCAATACTGTGCTAAGTACTCTGTATATACTGAGTCCTTTGCAAAGATGTCATTGCTGTCTCCATTCTTAAGCAGAGGAAACGGAGTAATAGCAGGTTAACTGTGCTGCTTCAGGCGCTGCAGCTGGTGTGTGGCAGACTGAAGGCGCGACTTGGTCTCTTCTAACTCTAAGGACTGGATTCACGACCCCATTTCTCTTTCTCTAACCCCTTCCCCCCTCCCCTTCCCCTCCCCCTCCCCCTCTCCTCTCCCCTCCCCCTCTCTCCTCTCTCCCCTCTCTTCTCTCTTCTCTCTCTCTCTCTCTCTCACTCTCACTCTCACTCTCTCTCTCAGTCTCTGACTTTCACAGATAAAATGCCCTCTTATTGTGACTAATTATTTTAATTTAATCAGTTTGTCTTAAGAGGTATAAAAATGCTCCAATGGTGTGTGTATGTGTATGTTTTAGTGAGTAGATCATTTTCTCTTTTTTGTTGTTAATTTACATTTATTGGCACATCATAGTAATATATCATAGTGACGTTTGGAGCAATAGGAACATACATGCACACAGCACTTGCGTTTTCCCTGAATCCCAACCCAGTCCCCCCTTCCCCATACATGATATTGAGATTGGAATTGATATTTTCATATACAGACATAGCATTATTTTAATAGTTCATTTTCTTGATTGGCTGTTTTGTTTGAAATGGCCAGAGGCTACCTCTGTGTACAAAAGAAATCCATAGTGGATACAGTTATCAAATCACTTTGAAAACTCAGAACTCCTAAACTGCTTTAGTAAAAGTAGAAGTGAGAAAAGTAGTATTATTTTATTTGTATTAAACAAATTTCACATATATGTATATAGATATAGATCCATCCCTCTAATCTATGTTGACCCTCCTGAATACCTAGGTTCTAATCTTGTCTCCCTTTAACCAGATGTTAGTGACATTTCATTGGGAATTGATGATTTTTTTTTTACATGTATACTATTTGCAAATGTTTACAGAATTAGCAAATTACCTGGGCAAGGCAGATTAAACTTAAGGACATTTAACTAAATGATACCCAAAGGCTAGAACGAAATTGATAACCATTTTGCTAATAATGATCTCTGCCACATATTAAATTTCTTATTTTAAATTTATGATTTGAGGCTTGACATCTTTTATAACTCAAGTGAGAATGGAGTTGATAAGTGTTATGATCACAGCTTGATGTAGGTTTAATTTCCATCACTAATAAGTTATAGTTAAATACTTTGGGATAATAGTAATGATGACAGCAACTAACTTTTCCCACTATGCTGTGCTAAGCACATTGTACTTTCTTATTTGATCTATATAACAACACTTAAGGGAGTCCTGGTCATTAACAGGGGGTATGAGAACTGCACAACTTGTCTTGGATGCAGGGTTGGTAGGACCCCCATCTTTCTGATTCTAAAATTACCTTCGCATACCCATACTAGTTTAGCTCTCAGAGATGCCATAATTTAGTTATTTAAGTGGAGATAATGTGCTTTTCAAGACTGATTTTGTTCCAAACATGTTCCAGTCAAATATAGCTCAGGACTTTCTCTGCTCCTCATGCTCAATGTATTCTTCCTCCTGGTTTTTCAATTACCTTATCTATTTTTGTTTGTAAAGCTTATTTGACATAAAGTACATCTTTAACCTCTGCTTCATCATCTGTAAAAATCATATCATGATTTAAAATTCCAAGCCGGGCATGGTGGCATTCGTACCTATAATCCAGTACTTGGGTAACTGAGACAGGAGGATGGCAGTTTGAAGACCAGCCTCAGCAATGCAGCTAGACTCTCAGCAACTTAGCAAGACCCTGTTTCAAAAAACAAAAATATAAAAATGGGTGATGTAGCTTGGAGATAGAATGTCCCTAGATTCAATCCCCAGTACTACCAAAAAAAAAAAAAAAAAGTCCATAAAAACAGACAATGCCTCTGTCTGGATAGTTTTTATACCTCTAGTGCTTAGCCTCATGCTTGCCACAGAGTAGACACTCAATTAAGATTGGCTGAATATTGATGGATAATACTATCCAAGGACTGGAGAATATTATGCTAAGTGAGACTAGTAAGTCACAAAAAGTGAAAAATCGGATGTTCTCCCTCATAAGCTAGGAAGAAACGGACACAGGAGGGCCTCCAGACAAAGGAGGAGAAACCTTAGTGGAGTGAAGGAGGGGACCTAATTGAGGGAGACAAGAAGGGGGCGGAAGACTTGAGGAGGGAAGCACTTCAGTGGACATGATGTACACACACAAACTTATCAAAGTCCATCACTGTGATGAGCATGGGAAGGTGGGAGGGAGAGGGAGCGGGGTGGGAACCGGGGGAGGCTCAGCGAGTGCTGTGTGCGTGTGTGCCTCTATCACCCTGAACTGCATCAAGGTGTATGATTATAATGCACCAATAAAAATAAAAAAGACTATCTAATGGAGTTTTTACATGTTTATTTTTCCCATCTCCTATCCAATCCTAAGGGGAATCAATTGGATGGCTGTAACTTCCAGAATCCCATAAGACCCTTCATGGCCGTGCATATTCCATCCTGTCAGATAGACTTACTCTTTGAAATAAATGCACATTTTAAGGTTAAATACATACCTGCATTTTTAACCATGCTTTAATTTTCTTTGCATGACTGCATTCAGAGGGCTGTGGTTTCCAATGAAAAGATCACAGATGGACACGGAAACTAATAAGGATGTGTTTTCACTACAGCACACCTCAGGCTGGATGTCTTGTGGATGAGCCCAAGCAAATGGGACAGTATAAATATCCGGACAAACTACCAGGACAGATTTATGATGCGGACACACAGTGCAAGTGGCAGTTTGGAGCAAAAGCCAAGCTGTGCAGCCTTGGTTTTGCAAAGGTATGTATGTTGCTTGTGATTTTGGACTTACATTAAGATTCTGCAATGTGTCCATGCACCTTCCGAAAAGATAAACATTTGGCTTGCTGGGGTCAAAGGTTAGAGTCTGGGTTATCTCTAAAATGGCAGTTGTTTGGCATAGAAATTAAGTGGCAATTTTACTGTCAATGAATTATCCAGGCTGATCCCCCATACACCATGCCTGGTTTAAATTCCACTTGCCTGTATTCTTGAGAGAAAATTCCTCCTCTGTAGATGAAGAATGTATCCCTACTAGTAAATCTGGGAATAGCTTTTACCTCCTTCTAATTATTGTTTTTTTAATCTCATGTTCATATTTGCTTTTAATGTAATACATCTAGAATCATCACCTCCCCCATATGGGTCATATACCTTTTATAGTATAGGAAAACTGATTGGCAGCCAACTTTTTTATACATAAAAATTCAAGATATATCTTGAATATTCTTAGTAAGGTTTTTATTTTCTTAGTAAGATTTTAATGTATATGTTTCATTTTCATTCAAGATTGCATTTAGGAGAAATGCAAAAGCCCCCTGATGAGGAAATGAGAGCAGCCTCCTTCCACTTCCATGATAGTTGTGTCATGGATGGTATGACAATCTCAATATCACCAAAAAGTAGAATTATTTTTAAGTTGGCTTATTCCACCCATACAATGAGAAATTTCAGTCTTATGTACTGGGATACATGATGGGAACTACAGGGGGGTTATAGTTCTTTTCCCCTCTCTTTCCATTATTCTTCTCTTTTCTCCTCCTCCTTTTCTTTGCCCTATTGCTCCCTTTCTGCCACCACCAATACCAATGCCATCACTTATAGCAACAGAAACACTTGTCAACAACATTGCTGCCATCATAATTACCAGCAGCACGATCACCAGTATCATCACCACCATCACCACTACCGTCACCGTCACCATCACCACCACCACCACCACAACCACCACAACCACAACTGTTACCACCACCACCACTATCACTACTCTCTTCACCATTGCCATTACCACCATAATCACCACCACCAACAACAACAACCATCCTACCACTGTCACCAACAACCACCATCCACCACTACTCACCACCCACGGTCATTTCCAGAAGTTTCTAAGTTTCCACATACAGCATTCTATTTAGAGATTTATTTTACTTGACCTCAAGCTTCTCAGAAAATCTTTGAAGTAAATATTATTACCCCTTTTCACTTGGAGCTCAGACAAGGTCTTTGATTGTCTGAAGCCAAACAAGTTTTAAATGGTGGAATCTAAATGAAACAAATCATCCAGATCAACCTTAAGCTTTCTCCTCTCCATGGATGAATACCAGTTTTTCCTAAACCTACATTCAGTCATTAACAACTACCTTCCTTAGTTGTATAGTATCTCTGTATTTTTACTCACTTACTGCTTTTCTATAAATCAACTTTTAAAATGCAAGTCCATTGCTAAGAAATGATATCAATCAAATCTAGGTTTGATTGCCAGGCATGATGGTGCACGTCTGTACTTGAGAGGCTAAGATAGGAGAATCACAGGTTTGAGGCTAGTCTGAGCAATTTAGCAAGATCATATTTTAAAATAAAGAAAATAAATAAAAAGGGCCATGGGCATAATTTGAAGGTATGGGTTCAATCCCCAGTACAAAAAAAATCATAGATTTGATATAGAATTATATATTTTAATGCAATTTCAATGTATAATTGTTAAAGTCTCCAGATCCATATTTTTTTTGGTGTATCCTCCTTAGCACATATGTTAGACTTTGGCAAATGCTGATGTATCGTGTGTAAAAATCAAATTCATAGTATTTGCTTATTAAGTTCAAGCCATTGGCAGAAGTAAATAGCCATTCATTTTGTTGAAAAAGTTTCTCACCTAACTTTTCTTTTTACACACTTCATTGTGAAGGATTCATTAGTTTTCTCAATCATCAGTCAAATTTGTATTATATACTTACTATACAGCAGGGGCAGAATTGGTAATGACTATGATTTTCTTTAGAAATACAAAGGAAGTTCCTAAAATTACTCTCATTCCTTCAGGATCATACATTCAACAAACATTTGTGGGGGGCCTGCTCTGTGTCAAACAGTATGCAGAGGGCTTAAGCAGTCATTCTTAAATTATAGATCATTTTCTGGAACCACACCATATTTTTAAAAGACAGTAGCTGGCTCTGAGTATCTTTCCTGGAAAGCAGAGCAAAGGAAAATGGGAATTCTAAACTAGAAAATGGACTGAAATGATGAGAGTCATGGAGACAGGAATGTCTGGGGGGAGGGGAGACCTTAAGAGAGAGACTACATAAGATGACCTTGAGGAAGAATGGGAAGGGGAGGGCTGGTGGATAGCTTCTGAATATGGGTTTTTTCACCACAACCTAGCTTTAGGGGTTATTCCCAATTCTCATTTTACCTTTCTCACACCTCTGAGGGTCGCAAAGAGTGCCTCCAAGGCTCTGACTAAAAGGGGTTTTCAAATCAATAAAATTCCCTATTCAATGTGTTTAATATAGAGAGTGGAGACCGGCTCCAGCAGCCTAAGAAAGAGATCACATTTATATTCAGGGTCTTCACTTCTCACATTTATATTCAGGGTCTTCACTTCTCACATTTATATTCGGGGTCTTCACTTCTCTCAACATTGTTTCAGTACTTACTCTTCCTCCCCTTTTTCCTTCAGTCCGCCTGCTTGCTCTCTCTAGGACTCTCCTTTCCCCTCTCCTCTCTTCTCTCTCTCCTCTCTCCTCCTCCTCCTCCTCCTCCTCCTCCTC
>PVLC010040239.1:0-13591 GCA_004027655.1 Graphiurus murinus
AAAAAAAAAAAAAAAAAAAAAAAAAAAAAAATAGCAATTATTTAGCCGGGCGTGGTGGCGCACGCTTGTAATCCCAGCATTCGGGAGGCTGAGACCAGAGGATCCGGGTTCGCGGCCAGCCTCAGCTATCTAGTGAGGCACTCCACAACTTAGTGAGACTCGGTTTCAAAATAAAGAATAAAAAATAGGGCTGGGGGTGTAGCTCGGAGGTAGAATGCCCCTGAGTTCAATCCCCAGTACCACCAAATAAATAAATAAATAAATAGATAGATAAATAAATAAATAGCAATTATTTAAGGAATTCAAGGATAGTTAATATTAGTTATTCATTTAGTCAAAATGCCATTCATCATCTATATAAGGTGAAAATACTATACAGATTTATTTCTAATATGTATCTTCATCCCCATTCTACCCTCCACAAATACGCCTATGATAAATTTCAACATCTTATCCTGAGTGAAAGAAAATATCTTGAAAAAAAAGACAATAACAGAAAGATATTTTCTAGTATGACAAAGAATATTTTTCTTAAATGATCCACCAGCATTATACTTTTTGGTGGAAGACTTGAGACATTCACATTAAGGCCAATAATAAAATATGGATCTCATTTCTGTTTAACATTTTCTAGGAGACCAAATCAATAAAAAATAAGAAATTATTATATAATATAAAACTTCTGGCAAGAAGAAACACAACTATAATTATTTGAAGATAATATGATCATAACCATAAAAATAACTAAAATTCTTCACATATAAGTTCAATGTAATTCCAACCAAAATTCTGATAACATTTTTGAGGTAAGGGATTGAAATTGCAAATAAAAATGTCAGTTGAAAGAATATATCTTTTTAAGAAATATATAAAAAGAATATATCTTTTTAGAAAAAAGAAAATGATTGCTTTCCCATATACTATAACTTATTCTAAAATGAATATAAGCAGAATATGTAAAACAAAAAAATTAAAAGCTAAGTAAAAGAGAATAGATGATCTGAAACATTTTAATCTAAATAAAATAAGTTTGTTACATTCAGGTACCATGAGGAGTAAAGGATGGTGCTATGAAACTGACAGTGAGGGGTGTGGACACCTGCTCTGCCTTCAGGGTTAGGGGAATGAAGAGATGGGACAAAACAGTGGCTGCTGCTTTGGAGGGCTGCAGGGAGAGTAGCCTGCAGGGAAGAGCAGGTTTCAATTAGAGCAAGATGAAGAAAATCTTAGGGAGAGAGGGGAATTATGTGGGGGGGGGGTTGTTGATGTCTAATCATGAATTTCACAAGACTCAGTGGAAGGGTTTCAGAAGATGAAGAGAGGTGTGTGTGTGGGGGGGGGGAGATTAATGGAGATTAGAGTTTAGGGACATATAGTGACATGGTGAAATTCTTATGGTGACTGAAATACAAAGGGCGAAAATCATGAGAGTCCTGACTCTTCCAGGTAAGACAATTCTCTAAGATGCTGCCATCTTCTATTTCTTGACATAGACAGTGATTTTTCCAGTTACCATTTTTTCATTAATTTTGAAAATGTGGAATATGGTGAATGTCTTTTTTTATGCATGTTTGATTTTACACACATACACATATGCTCCCTGCAGATGAGCTGGCCTCTGCATGTGATATCTCAAAATATGTAGACAAATGAGTATGTGGACCTTGTTCAAGAAAAGCTCAAGTGCCTACCTGGCATATGGATGTTTCGGGGTCACACAGGCTGCTGTGTCCATTACACTGACATGGAACACAGGTACCCAGGGTTGGTCCAGGGGTGCGGCCACCTGGTTCAGAACGCAGTCGATAAAATCCTGGCAAGCACGTCTGAAAGAAAAGGAAGCCAATTAGGACAAACAAGTTGAAATCTTGCTTTAGCAACACTTAACTTTTACAGTGGTTATTAAGATGAACTTCTTTACCTCATGTGTATTAGGGCAATACCACTTTCAAACACAAGTGCCAGTTTCCTCTTCTTCCTATGGATGCAGGGAACCTCCATGTATGTTAGCCAAGGAATATTTTCATTTGCATCTACAGCTCTTTGCCCAAGAAAACTTCTAATAATCTTTTTTTTTTCCCTTGAGAAAGTGATTTATTTTTAACTAACATTGTCATTTGGACTAACGAGAAAATTTCAATGTTCTTGACAACCTAAAATCTGTTTCTACTGTGCTTGAGGGATAACTAGCCAATGTCCAGTGAAATTCAGAAATAACATTAAGTAAAAAATATCATGGAAGCACATTTTTATTGATATAATTTATCAAATATAAAATGAAGAAATTCAAATAAAAATGCTACACATTGTCTTGAAACTATTAGACCACCAATAAAATTTATCTTTCCATGATCTATTATTTTTTTTCATTTTGCAATAAAAATCTACAAGCCAATGGACAATTACTAGCTTAGCTGGCATATATAAATTCCAGACTTTCATCTTTATTCAGGAAGGCCACAGTTCTAGAGAGGATGGTCTTATGTCCTGAGCTCAGCACCCTCATATTCATCAGACATAACTTGATTTCTGATTAAGAGGTAGTAAGCAATTTTTTAGATTCCCCTTAAGACTATAAAGGGTCTATTTTACTACCATGAATAAGTAAATAATTTTTTTCATTAAAAAATCTTATTCCCATCAAAGGAAGAAAAATATGCAATAAGCAAGGGAAAATAGGATTAAGAACTTCTTAATGCCTCCAGATACTTTTGGTTCTGGCTTAAGTAGTCCAGAGTAGAATTTACAGAAGTTCTTTAAAAAAGAGGAAAAGATCAGTCCTCAGCACTCCAGCCCCCCAATTATTTTCATTTGGATAATGTGTACCTCAATTAAGCACTTAATTAAGAGTCTCTTTGCTTTTATCAGCCAATAAGAAATTCTAATGAGATTTAATAAAGGCCCAGCTTTAAGCAAACTAATAGAGAAAACTGAATGAATAGAATTCAAAATGTTTTGCATTTCGTTTGTCTTACTTATGGTAGACACAATCAAATATTTTAATAAAGTTTATATTGCTTAAAATCAAGGTTCATTTTTACCATTGTTATTGAATAAGGTCTAGAAATTATAGTTGAGAAATTCATTTAACCATAACTGAAGAGACAACACAAGATACATTTAAAAGTAGTTCACAGTGTGGGTTGTTCTAAATTATCAGTGTGCTGACTACTGAATAATGTTGAACTTTATTTACATGGATCTCATCCTTGAATATCTTTATAAGTATTTCTATTTTATTGGTATGCTTACGTGTGTGTGCGTATGTGTGTAAAAATTATACAAATAGAGAGGCAATTCCTGGCCCCACGTTATATCTCAAATAAAAGTTTAAAAAGTCCTAGAAGAATAAGGAAACAATACTTTACATTGAGGAATAATATTAAGTTCAGTGTTATAGGCTGAAATGTGTAGGTAAGCACTACAGTGGCATTTACTGCAAAGCACAAAGGAATTTTCCTGTGGCTATGACTCTTCTCTGGGCAGGTTGCATAATGTGAAAAGCACTTGTAGCGAGTGTCCACAGCCTGAGCTCCATGTTGAGCTCTGTGTAGAACATTCTAGGACTTTCATTATGGTTCTCATAGTTAACTGGAAGGTTTTTAAACATACCGATGCTTGGTTCCACCTAGAACAATTCTAATTTAATTGGTAGAGTCAGGCCAGTGTTTGTTTAAAAACTCTTCCAAACATCTACTAAGCATGATAGGGGTAAGACTCACTGCATCCATCCCTCTGCTGTGAATGGATGTTTTTAATGGACATTTACACTCCTTATACATAATGAATATGGAAGCTATGGTTTTAAAAGTTAATTTTATCTGAAGAATGTGGCAAGTTATCATCTTTAAGACACAGTTTCCTCATCCCACAAATGAGCAGGTGTATTAATTCAGATGTCTGCTAAAGTTTCTTTCTAACATTTTAGATTAACATGGTATTCTGATAGATTACATTTCTGAGTTAGCAAAGAACAAGAAACTATTGTGAAATGCAGGAACTGGAAACTTAAAACATTTTTTAAAGAGTGATGTGACCTATTTATTCCTTTTTAAACTCCTACTTTCCTACATCCTTTTGTATTTTTTCTTGAAGCATTTTAAAGATCTGATGTTTCTACCTGTAGTGAACTGGGGCAAAAATTCATGAAAATAATCATGTTTGAACTTAGACAAAAGGGAAGTACTTTATAAAACCTCATCTAAAATTCTTTCCAGAACACAACAGATAATTGAAGAAAGGCAAATAAATTAACTTTTTTCTGAATTTATTTTATCCCTTTTTCTCTAACTCAAACTTTTCCCAAGTTTTCTTTCCATGTACTGAAATTATACATAGTTCAATTTTGTCTTCTGCTTTCCTTCCATTTTTACTGTCATAATACGATATCTATTAAAATATTAGAATCAGATTTCCACCAAAATGTGGAAAACTAGAGAGGAGAGAATTAAACAAAAGAGTGGAGAGCCAGTATGTCCCAGTTGCAGGGAAAACCTACATCAACCCTCTAGCTTTATTGCTTTTAGTTGATTTTAAAAATCACTGATTCTAGAGGTCATGCAACTGAGCGATACACTATTATTCTTCCACTAGCTTTGCTATACTTGGCACCTCTGACTGAAGCTGCCCAATGAGTTAAAGCTGTTCTGAAAAAGTTGCTTTTCACTATCTTCCCCTGTACTTGGGTGAAAGGTGATTTCCGTTATCTTCCCTGTTCTCCAGAGAAAGATGCCTTAAGTTAATCTTAATGATTAACTGCAAAGTTAGCTATACCTAGGAAAAGAAACGGAAAAGACATGAGTCACAAGACCTCTTAATCAGTAATTTTCTTTAGATTTACAAAACCCAGGACATTTGTTGACCCACATAAAACATTAGCTAGTGCTTCAGAAAAGTATACTACACTGGCATTTCCGATCTGATAAGCCTTCCCCTAAGTCCTTATGTAAGCCTTGTGCCCACAATCCATAAGCAAGATGGTCTTTGTTGGCTCCATCTTCTTTGGCTTGCTGGTTTTGCAAAAAATATTTTTTTTTCCTTGCCTCAACAACTTATCCTTGAGTCATTGTCCTTTTTAAGTAGGAAGAAATAAAACTGCATTTGGTAACACCCAAGAGTTCAATAAAATTCTGTTGAATTCAATAGAATTCAATAATAAAAATAGATACTTGTGTTGGAGTCAATAAGAACATTCTGTTTTGTATCTTGGCATGGATTTTGCAATCAGGAAACTTTGGTTCTTTTTCTGCCACTTACTACATGGTATTTTTGTGCAGGCCTCAATTTCCTCACCTGGAACAGAAATAAGGATATTGTACAACATACTAGCTGAGTGTATTGTATAATACACTAGCAGAGTTTACTTACATTTTAGAAATAGACTTATCTAAGCTTAAATTACAGTTTTGCTTCTGTCTCGCTGTGTGACCATGGACAAGTTCTCTGCCTGGGCCTCAATTTTCTCATCTATAACCTGGAGTTCATAAGTCATAGTCAAAATGATGGTGTAAGTATATTAGGAAATGTTCTTGAAATTGTTCAAGATCCAGTAAGCACTCAATAAATAAGTTTTATTTTTGATTAGGATTGTTGCAAGAATTAAATGACATATAGGTGCTTTTATCCTGAATAATTTTTAGATATAGTTGCTGAGGATAAACTACAAATAAAGGCAACCATGATCGTGCTAAGTTGTGTCGGGAAAGAAAATGAGAAGGTGTGACACTTATCCATACCTTGTTCCTCAATACTTTTACGTACAGGCATGTGTCACTTGATCATATTTCTGTCAACAGTAGACAACATATGCAATAGTGGTAATCATTAGACTATATTGCCTAGTGACAATGTAGCAGGCTTAGGTTGTGTGAGTACACTCTATGATGCTTATGTAATGATGAAATTGCCCAGTTGATATCTTTCTTAGTACATGTCCCTGTTGTTAAACAGCACATGACTGTAGATGACTTGAAACAGTGACTTTGGGTCTCCATGTGCAATGAAAGGGTTAAAGGATATCCTGAGAAGTGTGTATATTTAAGGGGATAAGACTATTTCCACATTTGCCTTTTGGGTTTTATAATAAGTATAAATTGGGGATTTAAAAAATTAGTTCTCCATAAGTGACAGGTTCTGAGTGGTGACCCAATAGACACTAGCTATTAAAGTATGGAAAGTGTGTGTGTGTGTGTGTGTGTGTGTGTGTGTGTGTGTGTGTGTGTGGTGTGTAGCAGAGGCTGAAACTATCAAAACATGATGTAGAGATCAATGGTGCATTTTTTAAATTTCCATAATATTATTCACGTATCCCATGCTGAATATTTTCATTTTTAGGAAAGAAAGCTATAAATATGAATAGTATTTGCAAACAACCTAAACTGACTTTAGTACAGTTCAGGCAACAAATTGAACCTAACCTAACCTGAAGATCAGGTTAAGTGTTGTAAAGAAGCTGTTGCCAATAAAAACAAATCTAGTGATGAAAGAGTGTTCTTTATTTGACTTTTAAAGGTAGTCCAGTCTCTACTTCAAATCATAAATTTTAATAATTAGGCATTTCTAGAATGACATTTTTAATGCATAGGGGTACAGTGTTTCAACACTGCAGGTAATAGGAGAGGGTAAGTGTCTTTAAAACTGGCGCTATTTTAGTGGTAAACAATACTTAATTTTGTCTATGTGGAACCACATTTTGGGTAAAAATCTATGAAATGAATAGCCTACAAATGTAGTTGTCTTCAGAATATCATGCATTTGGTAAAAAAATTGCTTTGTGTATTCATGAATAAAAGCAGATGTTAGTGGAATGAGATGTATTATTTCAAAACTGTCCTTAGCTCTTGCTTTGATGATTAGATTTGATGCCTGGGTAATTACACTTTAGATTCAAGATGAGTTATAAATAAGATGTATAATGGATTAGAGGCAATGGGTTGTAGCGAACACCTCAGGTACCTTATTATAAGAGATAAACCTTTATATCCATAATCTCTCCACTAAGATATTACTGTAATTATTGTCTGTAAATAGGAGCTTAAGTGAAATTCACAGGACATAGGCCTCCAATGCAGACGACTGTGTACTTCAAGTTGATCTTGATTCTTTTCGTTTATCCTTTGCTTTATTTATACTAATTTATATTTTCACATGATAGAAATTATTAAAATTAATGGAAAAGCTTGTTTTAGAACAAACTATCTGAAAATCCTATTGATCACAACAAGAAGAGCTTTTAACATTTGAAATCTGCAATGGAAAGTAGATTGCAATAAAATAATCAGCTACTCCACCAATGGTTTTGTTGATAAGTGAATAGAATTATTTCAAGTAAATGCTGAAAACAATAGAATTGCAGTAACTTTCTCTTCAAGATATCTAAAGGCTGGCCTTGACTACATATTGAATGTCTTCTATAGCAAAATAATACTTTAGAGTTAGAGAATTTTAGAACTTCAATATCCAACCTGTCACTTGAAGATGTGATAACTAATAACTAAGGCCAATAGCAGGTAAGAGAACTGACCACGTTCACACAGTCATCAGCAGAGCTACATACTACTGGGGATAAATACAATTTCATCTTTTGTCTAGAAAAATTTCTTTCTTTCCTCTTTTTTTTTTAATCTTTTATGTTCATGGAAAAGTTAGTATAATTTGGATGAGCATGCTGCCTCATTTCCCACTTGTAAAATGTGTATCTGTGGGTATATTTGGATGGGTTGAGCACATAAATACAGTATATATAATCACTGGTGTGAACAAATGTACAAGAAGATATATGTGGTAGTTATGATTTAACAATGAAATTATTTGATTATTTAATAGATCAAAGGGGGCACATTCAAATAAATATTGCCCCCAGAGCACTGAATAAAAAAGCTATAAAAAGTATTTCAAGGATGCTTCATAAGACATTTGAATTGTCCTGTAAAATTGTTCTCTTCTGTATGTGGAATCCATATGATGGCAACTAAGTCTAATGGCTCTTCAGTTCACAATAGGGTTTTTCCTCTAAGTTTTCACTTAAATGAATCCTTACGATGATTCCACAGGTCAAACTCGTCAGGTTTGGTAACAAGTAAAAGCAAGTGACCCATTGAAGCAGTGGAGCGAGGCATAATTCACTGAAACCAAATGCCTTTTCTTTTGTTGATTTCATGCCACCTCTCAGGAATACTCAATACTTCAGTTTTGACTTGTTGTCACCATCTGCCTCATGCACCATACTTAACAAAACTTCTCAAGTCCTATTTACAAAATAAAGTGTATAAATAGTTTATATAAAAATGCTCAGATATGTAGTTATTACATTAATAATAATATTAACCTCAACAACTAACATTGACTGCAGGCCAGGTACTGTGAAAAGAGCTTGAACTTCAAAGCTATTTAGTTTTCATAAGGTTCTCAGCCTGTAGATAGGGGAGATATTAATATTTGATTGCTAGGGCATGGGCACCAGTCAGTATGACAAATGAGAAAGATTCTACACTGCTGAGCAAATTCCAGGGGCCTTTTCCAAGCTGTGTATCAGGGTAGGTGTCCACAGGAGGACAAATATGGTGGCAGCTATTCAACTCAAAGAAGTTTTGTAACTTGTGCATGGTCTCAGTCCTAGAATATGGTAAAGCTGAGGTTCAAATCCTGGCTACTTTTCCATGCAATTTCACTTCCCTATATTGTACTGCTCTTATTGGTTAATATTTGTAAAAACTGAATTGAAGCCGGGCGTGGTGGCGCATGCTTGTAATCCCAGCATTCGGGAGGCTGAGACTGGAGGATCCGGGTTCGCAGCCAGCCTCAGCTACCTAGTGAGGCACTCTGCAACTTAGTGAGACCCTGTAGCTCGGTGTAGCTTGGAGGTAAAATGCCCCTGAGTTCAATCCCTAGCACCACAAACAAAACAAAACAAACAAACAAAAAAACCAAAAAACTGAATTGACTTCCTGACAATGGGAATCTAGAAAATTTGCCAATTCTGAAGGTAGTCAAAAGAATATCCCAGAAAGTTGAAAAAAAAAAAAAAAAAGCAATTTTGAAAATGTAATAACTGAATGACAGTAGCACTATCCTCCTTTGGAGAAACTCAGTGTTGAAGGGAACAGCCTGTAATTTGATGCATAAGTTTTGTCATGTTCTATATATATATAAAAAAAAATCTTTCAAAACATGATATAATATATCTTAAAATAACTGCAGTTTAAATGCCTCTAACTGTTTGGAAATGGTGCCAAGAAAATAGATTAGTTATAATAGATGGGCCTTTGGAAAATATTATCTCCCAACTGTTCATATATATATATATAGATATGTATATGTATATATATACATATATATGTGTATATATAATGTTTTGGGGGGTGTTTTGTTTTGTTTTATTCAACCTCTGAGCTACACCTCTGCTTGGCCCTATTTTATTTTTTAAATTTGAAAACAGAATCTCACTAAGTCACTGAGGGCCTTATTAAACTTCTGAGGTTGGCTTTGAACCTGCAATTCTCCTGTCTCAGCTTCCCAAGTACCGGGATTACAGGCATCCACCATCACGCCTGACTCTATTCCATATTTTTACAAATCTTTTTAACTTGTTTTTATCAAACATTTCAGTTGACATTCATACTACTGGGTAATAATACTGTCATCTACTTGCAACTGCATCTCACAGTGTCAGTGAAAGATCAAGTAAAAGAGGTTAAGAATATGTATGAAAGCAAAATTGACTGCTGCAAAAGTTGTTTGGGGAGCATTTCTACTTGACTCCTGAAGTGAGTTGAGGTTCAGCATGTTAGTAGTAGCCAACTTACCTCACAGGACAAGCCAGAATAGCCTGGGGGACAATCACATTTTTCTATCAAGTGAGCTGGAGGAGTCTCTGCTGTTAGGCGTCCTGGTTCAGCTACCTCCATGGAGATTTCAGAAATCCTGGGAAGAGTGACCATGTACTTAGATGAACATATCAGCCACTTAAGATCACTTAGCAAACATTCAGCCCTACAGGAAGAATCTTTTCTGGTTTTTGTTAACCTCAAAGCTTATTCTACTGTTTTTAATTGATAAATTATTGTATACATTTATCAAGATAGCAAGGTGTATATGTAGACACTGTGGAAAGAATCAATCCAGCTAATAAATGAATTGTTTTGAAGCAGCCTAAATTCCAGGGACTCGTGTGTCACATTTTATTATTGCATCTTTGCTTCTTCAAAGATTGAGATTACACATTAGCAAAATATCCACATAAATCCAAAGGAGTTAATTGGATGTCTGATTTCCTGTTGACAAGTTATTAGAAAGACTTTTCCCTCACTTTTTAAAATGTGAGTGGCTTCAGGTAGACATGGCCAATTAATGAGACATTTATATTCTTTCAAACAGACAGACCAAGGTCATTCTCTATTAGAATATCTCCCATAGTCACCAGTGAAATTGCTTTTAATTTACTACTGTCCCAATTTCTTCCCCTCAAGCCTCTGAATGTCCTTTCAAGAACTTCAGAAAGACACATAGAAAGCAACAATCAAGCATGATCTAATATTGATCTCTTTCTGAGGATAGAGAACATCTTGAAATAATATTTTATTAACTTTGTTAAGTAAATCCTTCAAGCGACTCAGCCTCCCTATGGGTGGGAAAATCCTTATAATTGAAAAAAATTCACAGTGAAACAACAGATGCCCTTTACATTAATTTGAAATCATACATTAAAGAATATATGCAGTCCATAAACTCAGACTATTTCATGACTGACTAACTGGTAACACGAAAATGTTCTGCAAATAAACTTTTAAGTGAGACAATGAATAGGTTTGCTTCAATAAAAGCCACCTCCAATAGTCTAAGGAGTAGAACCATAAACTTTATAACAAGCATACAACCAAGCTTTATTGGGTTAGGAATGCACATTCCGGTTTTGCTAGCATTATAATCTGAAGAACAGACAGCTTTAAGGAAATGTATGCTCAACTAAAATTCAGGTGTCATTCTTCACTCCTTAGAGTACAAATAGTGGGAATGATCTATAATCAAACCACTCCCCTCTGATAAGAAAAACTCCAGCCTTCTGTTCCCCCCAGACTCCTGGTAGGGAGAAGAGTCTGACCAGGTGTTGGTTAAGGATCCCTCACTTCACTGGCACCTCCATGGAATTTTATAGCCATAGAAGTTATTCAGCATTACCGAGCCTCCTCTCTCTTGTACATACATGCACACGGCAGACCAGCCAGTGTTTAAAGAGCAAGAGAAGCTTAATGGGACAACAAAAGATTTTTCCAAAGTTTCAGAAAATAGTCTCTTAAAACCAAAAGACTTCCTTTAATGAGGTATGTGAAAAAGTATAAAAGAAAGAGACATATGAGAGAGAAGAGACAAAGTGTCACAGCATAGAAAGTTGAAATTGGTGAGAGAGACAAAGAAATATACTGAAAAATGAATATCAATATTGTTCCTATCTATTATACTAACAAAATGTTCTGTGAACTACCAAATTCTAAATGTACTTTGGAACCATTTGCAAAATATTTGCATATTTGAATATCTATTTGTATATCTATGACATGTAGACCAGCTTTGACCTCTACCACCTAATGTACATTTGATATTCTAAAATATTTAACACCATAGCTGCTTGGTTTTCTGTTTGTTTCCAGTATAGGATTTTTACTATTTCATAAAAAATGAAACTTTATCATGAGGAATGTGACAAGGAAACTAGAGGAATAGGGATTTGAAAGTGAATTTTGGTACTTGAAATGCTCTTTTACCAAAGTCCAGACACCAATCATACATGCAATATGGATCTTCTACGTGAACTAAAAAATATTTTTTCTACATTATGTACTTAGCACAGAACAAATATTTGAAATATGGAATTTTTAGATACATCAATTTAACAATAAGATGTTTCATAATTTTGTTTTGTTTTCCTGGCCTAGGCCACTAATTTATCATGTGAGACTGCTTTTACTAATGTATATTGATTCCACATTCTTATAAAAGAACAAAACACACGAACGAGAAATTGAGACTGCTGTATGAGCTCAATTCAGCTTCCTACCTCTATAGTATGTGACTTAGATACATTTGTGTGATTTCTCATTTTATCTCATTAGATAAGTAGTTTCCTCTACTAAAGAAACAGATAACATGCACTTATGTCAGTGGAGTCTCCTAGCTCCAGCATTATTCTTTCTTTATTCTATGTTTTTAATATTTTCCTTGCTAGTTAAACCTTTCCCGTAGTCTATTAACATGCTTACTTCTCTCTCAAATTAGACAATCATCCATTGACTTTTGACACTGTGTCATTTCTTCCTTTTGCAATTATGTTCATGGAAAACAACACTGTATACTCATAATATTAGGTTCGTTGTGTTCCATTCATTCTTTCCAACTTGGAGATTATTTCTGCCCCAGGACTCCACTGACACTGGTATTATGAATGTCATCAGTGTGGTCTTAAGTGTCAGTCTCAATAAGCCTCATTTTAATTGGCCTCTTTGAGTCGTATGAGAACACTGAATACTCTCTTGAAGAATTCCCATGACTTGGCTTCTATGATACCACTTTCATTCTTGGTGTGTGTGTGTGTGTGTGTGTGTGTGTGTTACTTTTCTTTTCCTTCTGATTCCTAATCATTTCACATCATGATGCATAGATGAATAGGGTAAATGATCATATTAGATGGTACATTGGGGAGAACAGATAAGAATGTTTGTAGTTGGAAAAGAATAGACCAACTTGGCCCTGCCTGCTTCTCTTGATAGCTGAAGGAGTAACTTTCTCTGCAATCTTGTAATACATTTATAGAATAGCAGGTAATTATGTTTGTCCTACAGTACACATTTTCCTAGAATTTGGACTGGCAACTTAAACTGGCCATGCTTAGGGTGAATTTAATATTTTTTTTCTCTTTACCTTGCTGTTCATCCTGTTTCCTTTATGTTCCATTTTTCCTTTCCTTTTTTCTTTCTGGTGAATGAAAGTAACTTCTATCAGGTGACCTAGAAGCCATTGGCTTGTCTTCTATCATTATACTCCCAAACCAACCACTTCTAAATCTTATCAAATATCTTATTGACCTTCCTTGTAGACTCTAGGATAAGAACTTAATTTAGATATTTTCTATCATAGTTTACCTGCTTTGTCGAATGGCATTTCCATAAGTAGCCTTGATAAGAACATAATGAATATCATATAGTACATCCAAGAAGTCTTCACGGGTCACAGTTCTACTGATTCGAGGATCATCACCAAAATACTTCCATTCTCTCTGTTAAAAAAAAAAAAATAACAAGCTCACCAAACTAAATGTAAAACCACTGAAGTCTTTGTAACAACATACTAATGATTTTTACCTCTGTCATTTCAATTTCATGCCTTGTCAATTGGCCAATCAGAGGTGCAGCCATATGTCTGACGATAATTCTAGCGTGGGTAGAAGTCCCTCCTCGAATGATAACTTGAGGTTTATATGTAGAGAAGCCTGTCTCATCTCGAGCCTCAAAATAGATTGTGTACTTGAGTTTGCCCCCATAGGCCATCAGCTGACAAAATAAAATGAAAAGTGATGAAGTAGGTAAATCTCCAAATGGTG
>PVLC010040241.1:0-12500 GCA_004027655.1 Graphiurus murinus
TTTTTTTTTTTTTTTTTTTTTTTTTTTTTTTTTTTTTTTTTTTTTTTTTTTTTTTTTTTTTTTTTTTTTTTTTTTTTTTTTTTTTTTTTTTTTTTTTTTTTTTTTTTGCGGTACTGGGGATTGAACTCAGGGGCGTTCTACCTCCGAGCTATACCCCCAGCCCTATTTTTTATTCTTTATTTTGAAACCGAATCTTACTAAGTTGCAGAGTGCCTCACTAGGTAGCTGAGGCTGGCCGCAAACCCGGATCCTCTGGTCTCAGCCTCCCGAATGCTGGGATTACAAGTGTGCACCACCACGCCCAGCTCAGCTCCTTCTTTTAAAGGAAACTTGGTGAGGGGTGCATATATGGGAAGGTCTGTGGAGATGACATCAACCTAGTGGTCACAAGACAGTTTATGGTGGTCTGGTAATTCTCAGAATCCTTAGGTTAATGTCTTCTACAATATCTAATCAATAGAGAATGTTCAGAAAGTACCCTTTCCTATAGGGTTTATATCACCCTTTGCTCAGTCTACTCTAAAAACACATGTACTACTGGGCTAGTTAACAGTGCACAGTGGAGTTTTCATAAGTAAGTAGATTTCTAATAACTTTAGGATTGGGGGTGAAGATTTATGGGTTTCCAATAAATTTAGGAACAACAGGCCTGGGAGAAAAAACTGGCTTGTGGATGAAGGTATGAGGAACTTTAGAATAAGGCTTTTAGAGTAGAGTTAGAGTTTTCCTGTCCTTCTTTTTGTCTCCTTTCTACCTGTCTTTTATTTATTTTCCATCCTTACTTCAAAACCAACACCATGATCAAAGATAGTGAACATATCCGCCACCCCCAAAAGTGTCTTCGGTCCTTGGTCATCCTTTCCTCCTTCTCCACCCTGTCGCTCATCCCCAAGCAATCACTGATCTACTTTCTGTATAATAGATTCTAGAATTTTACATATATTATACATGCTTCTTATCCAGCATCTTGACAAAAACAGAGTTATTTTGAGACTGCATTGCATGTATCAATGGTTCATACCCTTTATTATTGGAAAGTATTCCCCTGAATGGACATACCACAATTTGTTTATCCATTAATGCACTGAAGGATATTTGAATTGTTTTCAGTTTGGGCTTTCATTAATAAAGCTAATATTGAAACATTTGGTTGCTGGGAAAGGACCCTGATGGTTTGGCTGGGAACAGTGTTTTCCTGGGCCAGGTGTTGCAGCTTCCCCTCTCCTCCACCACAGTGAGCTGACTCAAGCTCTCAGTATCCTGCCCTGAGGACCTGCAGCCCCAGCTCCTGCTTGGAAGTCAACCTAACATGAATTGAAATTTCCAGAACACTGTAAAACAAACCTGCTGATCAAGTTGCTCCAGAAATGTGAGTTACGAAACTTCTCCCTCTACGTTTGTGTTTCAGATGTTTGGGTCACAGTGGTGAGAATGTTTATAGAAACACCTACTGTTACCGTTTTAAACCCCATTCTGCTAGTGACAAAAGAAACATGCATTAGAGACTACAATTTTAGTGAAATTTCCCCTTTAATATCAAATGAGTCACTGGTCATCTTTTTCTTTTATGTGGCGGGTAATTTTATGCAAAGGTTTTTTTCAAGTTTCTGTTTTAGATTTTTTAAAATCACTTTGAAGCATTCTATAATAGCCTCTTTGAACCTTTCCAAAGACTTAGTGTCTCGGCATACCATGAGGGTTAGGGGGTCATGGGCTGCCTATTGTATGACATAATAATCAACCAGGGCATTTCCTTGAGTTTCTGTGTTTTTCTACTTTGTATGTTTTTCTTCTTGTATGGAATTCTTAGAGCAGTCAAGACTTCTTTAATTTGCTGATTATTCATCATTGGGGTTCCTACTAAGTAAGGTCAAGAACTTTTTTGTAGCCAGGCATGGTAGTACATGCCTGTAGTCCCAGTACTTGGAAAGCTAAGACATGAGGATCACAGGTTCAGGGTTAGCTAAGCAACTTTTTAACACTAAGACCCTGTTTCAAAGTAAAAAATAAAAAGAGCTGGGGGTGTAGCTTGGAAGTAGGATGCCCCTGATTTCAGTCCTTAGTAACACACACACACACACACACACACACACACACACACACACACACACACACACACTATTTTTCTTTCCAAAACATTTCCAGATCATGGACTTCCTCCCCAACACAGCTATACCAGTATAACATATTAACCTTCTTATCTCCATTCTGCTGATCTGGACAGATTTTGCTTCTAGTAAGGACTCTTTTTTTTTAGAGATGGAGTGAGATTTATTTCAGCTTACTCATTTGATATGGTCCTGCTAGTCTAGGAAAACAGCAAAATTCAAACCCAGAACATGACTTTTTTTCTACTAAATGCTGTTGCTTCCACAACATTGTGAAGCCAAAAAATTCTAGGTTGGATCATCTTAAGTTGGAGACCATTTGTATTGTTTTTTCTTGGCTAATTTGTATTTCGTTTCATTTATGTTGTTGGAATTGTTTATATTGTTTAGAGGATAGGAATATTACAAGAATTGATACAAGACTTAAGTCTTTTCCTATTAGACTTTTGCCTATTGCCTCTGGTCTCATTTCACTTCTAGTTTAAGAGGGTTGAGTAGAGAATTGCTTCATTTCTTCTGTTCAGTTTCTTAGCTCTGGCAGGGAAATTCTTTTTCCAAAATTCTTTCTGTTAATGGTATTTATAAGCATCTTAAAAGTCTTACCAACTTCAGCCTTTCATAAAATTGAGCTATACTTTATATAGCATTAAATTAATCATTTTAAGGGGTAGAATTCAGGCATTTTAGTGTATTAAGTGTGCTGTGGGATCATCATATTATCGAATTCCACATTTCCATGATGCCAAAGAGAAAACTTGTACCTGTCTACAGTCAGTTCAGATTTCCTTTTCAATTCATTCAGTGGTAACCACCAAATTACTTGTTATCTCTATGGTTTTGCCTGTTCCAAATATATCACATAAATGGGATCATATATTGTATGGTAATTTTTGTTGGCTTTGTTCATCAGCTTAATGTTTTCAAGGTTCATCCATATGTAGCATGTATGAGTGTTTCAGTCTTTTTTTAAGGCTAAATAATATTCCATTGTAGAGATATACCACATTGTGTTTATCTATTCCTCTTATGATGATCATTCAGGTTGTTTTCACCTTTTTGCTAATATAAATAATGCTGCCATAAAGATTAGTGTGAAAGTTTTCATGTGAACATGCTTTCAAATTTCTTAAATATATCTAAGAAATGAATTACTAGGTCATATGCTAAATGTATATTTAACTTTTTGAGGAATTGCCAAACTATTCTGCAGTAACTAAATCATTTTTACATTCCCTTAGGGAATAAGAGTTCCAGTTTCCCCACATGCTCACCGATGATTATTGTCTGAATATTATAACTATTGTTATTATCATTACTGTCATACTAGTGGGTGTGAAATGATACATCACTCCGATTTTTATGTTTATTTTTCTAAGGATTCAGGATGGTGAACATCTTTTCATGAGTCTTCTGTATATTGTCCTTGGAGAAATATCTATTCAAATCTTTTGTCCACTTTTTAGTTGTATTGTCTTTTCATAGTTGTGTTGTAAGGAGACTTTACATGTTCTGGATGCTAGATCCTTATCAGACATAAGATCCATGTCTTTGCTCAGCCTGTGAGTTGTATTTTTGTTTTCTTACAAATAAATTCACAAAAAAGGACATTTATGGTCTAAAGTCTTTTCTTCATGATGCAAGTTAGCTTGAATCTTCAGAAATTCTAGAATATACTTTTATAAAATACTATTATAGTATTCTTTTTTTTTTTTTTTTTGCGGTACTGGGGATTGAACTCAGGGGCATTCTACCTCCGAGCTACACCCCCAGCCCTATTTTTTATTCTTTATTTTGAAACCGGGCCTCACTAAGTTGCGGAGTGCCTCACTAAGTAGCTGAGGCTGGCTGCGAACCTGGATCCTCCGGTCTCAGCCTCCCAAATGCTGGGATTACAATATAGTATTCATTAATCAAAGCAATAGTATTTTTTTCATGTGGAATGTCTATTGTTATCTAAGCACTGGAATTTTTAAAAGGTGAAAAAATGTGAGGATTTACAGTAAATAATCATTTTGCACAATGAACGAAAAGAAGGCATATTATTAGCCAATATAGCCATAACAAACAAAATAGACCTTATTGTTCAGCTCATTAAATAGCCATATGAGAGACTAAAGGAGTCTATTAACTTTCCCTGATGCTAAATGAAAATCCCAAGAAGCAATTATTTTTGTGTCTAATGAGCAACAACATAAAACCAGCCAAGCCCTACGTCAGCGGCTAAACTCTGTTCCAAGGTTGGTTTGAACTAAGGACAACTGAGGTCCGTGATTAACTTAACTCAGAAATCAGCAAAGTAGGGCACCCAGGCACTGGTAGAAAGATGGGAACACTTGCCTCTTACTGGTGTGAGTGCACCTGTCTTACATAGCTGCTTTGTTTCCCAAAAGTCAGAAATAAATTATGCAGTTCTCAAACAAGCCTATTTTACATGTACCAGAAATGTTGCTAATAGAGATATGTTATAGCAAATCCTTTTAAAAACAAAGAACCCTTTGTGAATAATAATTTCTCCCCAGCTACTCTGTACTGTGAATTTGGATTTTCAAATACCTTATTTTCTGAAAATAGGCACACCCTGCAAACAAATGACAGCTGAGCAGTGCAGATTATTCTGCAAAGATGGAAACCAAGGGCTCCGCTTGGACCAGGGTGTAGCTGTGGTGTCTGCATTTTGAGGGACATGTTGGGTCTGGAAAACATCCAGAGATAAGCAGCTACAATGATTAAGTTAATGGAAATGAAGACCCTTGAGACAGTGTTAGAGCATTTAGGCTTATTTAACTTGGAGCAGAGGCAGCTACGGTCTAACTTGTTCACTGTCTTCAAAAATATACTGTGAAGAGGGAAAACTTGCACTAAAAGAGGAATTAAACAAAGAGAATATAAAAGATCATTATAGCCATGGAAGAGCAAGTCAAAACACAAACAAAGAGTGCAAAGAAAGTGTACCGATGACAACAGGAGATGCATGGGTGAGATGTGAGATAAAAAGTGCTTCTGCTTAGAACCTACCTTTGATGTTGTTATAGCATCATAGTGCAAAGCATAAATTACACTATAATTATAGGTTATAGTGTAATCTAAGAATATGATGTCGTAGGTAGTATGTAAATTTTTGAAAGAGAAAACATGAGTCAGCTTAAATAAGTTCTCGCAGGCAGCCAGGAGTGAGATAATTAACAGGAAAGTAGAAAGACCCTCCCTGTTCCTTCCCAGGTCATCTTGTACCTGGCTGCTATAGGGCTGCTTCTACCAATGTGGACCCCAAGGGTCCCAACACGGGGGACATCACACTGATTGACAACTGAGACAACTCACTGATTGACACAACAAAGACTAGTTTACCATGTTCTTGATCTGAGGCTGGGGGCGAGTGACTAGGGATACAAGAGAGCCAAACACACATCTCCACCCCCCTGTGTTTCTCCTATTTAAAGAAATGAGCTGTGCAGAGACAGCAGCAGAGCAGGGCGCAGATGGAGAGATTACGAGAGGACGGAGCTCATGTTTGTAGGATTAAGCAGGGCTTTCTGGTGGAGACGACTCAGAGGCTGGGTAAGAGGACATGTTGGGAGGCCCCCGAGCAGGTGGGAGGACAGCTGGAATGTCCAAGGGACTGAAGTGGAAATGGTGGGGACAAGCGACGCTCCAGGAGGGGGGGGAGCTGTACTGTCACACAGGACACTGTGAGTCACACTAATGAGTTTGACATTTGTCCTAAACAGGCTCCTGGAGGTTTTCAGTAGGAGAAGGAAACAGTGCGAGATGCATTTCAGACAGACAAAAGCAGATGCTGAACAGAGAGCAGACTGGGGGAGAGAGGGGCAGAGGATGAGGAAGCCATTCCAATGAATTCGGCAAGGGGACTTTCTCAGTGGAACCAGAAAGAAGCAAGCAAACTGAACTGGATTGGGGAGACGTTGGTTGCAGAGGGGAAGGGGATGGGGATTTGAGAAGGTCATGTATTTTTAAGAAATCAGCAAAGAGAACTGGTGAGGACGCTTCGGTGGTCCTGAAGTCTAGGAGGGGCCATGACCTCTAGTCTGAGGACAGAGGTTCCGGCAGGAGGAAAGCATGCTTTACAATCTTGGGTCAAAAAGCACGGGCTCCCAGAGACAGCGGGAATGGGTAGGGCCCTGGAAGGTTGAGCAACAGAGCCCTGAACTTGAACCTCAGCTCAGCAACAAGCTCCAGACCCGCTCTCAGGGACACTGCAGTGGAAACAGCTTTCCCAAGCCACACCAGCTCAGGGAAAGAAACCAGGGACCCAGGAGCAGGAGCAGTGACAAACCAGCTTCCGAGAGGGGACTGACAGGGACAGTGGCCCTTCCTCAACCAGAGCCACACATTCCCATGAGCAAGCACTAGGATGCTCCCTCAGGCCACCGTTCAGATGGGCGCATGTGTGCAGTGTGCAAGGGAATGAGATATAGAGATGAAGGTGACATGGTCACTGTCCCCAAGAAGTTCCAGGCCTGGGAAGGAGCCCAGAGAAACAGAGCAACAACTATGGTGGTGTTCAGTGTGGAGGGCAACGAAGCACCAAGGCCACAGGGTATAATGCCAGGGATCAGATGCCAGTGAAGGTCCCGGGCCTGGGTGCCTGAGCCGGGTCTGCCAGGGCAGGTTGGACAGGAGTTACCCAGGGTTGAGATGTCCTAAGCAAAAGGTTGAGACGGTGTGGAGCAATCAAAGCAAGAGGCGCCGGGAATGGGCTTAAAAAGGAGGATCCCATCACCCAGGGCAAGCGTTGGACTGTAAACAGGCAGTGGGTATTGGGAGGTGAAACTGGAGCGCTTCACAGTCCTGAAACTATCGAGATCCTGAAATTCCATGCTGGGTTCTTTAGGGCTCGGGGGTCTCTGCTAGGGAAAAACAGAAGGAGTATTAGAGCAAAGAAATAATACTGGCAAATGTACATCTTTCAGAGGTTACTGGAACTTTTTCTACAGATGATCAAGCATAAAGATATTGGTCATAACTATAGGAAGCTTTTAAAATATGCAAAAGCCCTCTGAATTCTAGGAATGATTATCAAGACATGCTATGAACTAAGTATTCCTAGAACTTTATTTTGTAATTATAATCAATGGATGTATCTGTCTCTTGTTCCTATGACAAAACAGCTGAAGCTGGATAGTTCTAAAGGGAAGAGGTTTATTTAGCCCACAGTTTGGAGCTGTGATGTGGTTCCCTCATCACTGTACCTTGTGGTGGACATCCTTTCTTTTGTTTTGTTTTGTTTTGTGGTACTGGGGATTGAACTCAGGGGCATTCTACCTCTGAGCTATACCCTCAGCCCTATTTTTTATTCTTTATTTTGAAACCGGGTCTTACTAAGTTGCAGAGTGCCTTGCTAGTTAGCTGAGGCTGGCTGCGAACCCGGATCTTCTAGTCTCAGCCTCCTGAATGCTGGGATTACAAGCATGCACCACCATGCCCAGTTCCTTGTGGTGGACAACAGGCACCAGCAGGAATTGTGAGAGAGGGAGATTGCATCACTAGACAGGAAGTCAAGGAGGGACTGGGATCCTATTGTGGTTGGACACAGAATGTGCCCTGAAGACCTCATGTATTAAGGTTCAGAGTCCATGCAATTAAGTCAGGAGAGATGTAATTTCACCAGTAAATGATTCCACTGTGATGGATTTACTGGGTGGTAACCAGGCACGGGGGGGGGGGGGGTAGTTAGAGAAGCTGGCTCCCTGGGATATAGCCTTAGGGACTGTGCTTTTGTATCTGAATCCCCTTGCTTGTTTGCTTTCTCCTGCTTAGCCTGCATGATGCAAGAGCAGAGCCTGACTCTCTCCCTCTCTCTACTTCTCGCCACCACACGCTGAGATCTGCAGATGTAACCCGGCCTAATATGGACTGGCACTCCGAGATCCCCAGGAAACTGAGAGCAGTGTGGTCAGTCGTCTTGGATTATAGTGGTGAGAATGTTGGCCAAGACATCATGCTAATCCCTTACAAGGACACTTTCCCAATGGCCTAAGGGCCTTGCACTGCCTCTTAAAAGCTTCCCCCAACCTCACAACACCATGGTGAGGACCAAGCCTCCAATACACGGACTTCTGGGGGCAATCAAACCACAGTGATGGGTAATATGCAAACACGCTTCAAAATCCCAGAGGTGCAAGATCAGAGTCAACAATAACAACAACAACAAATACCTCTTTCTTCTTCTACATCCAGACTGTCAGTAGCTGTTGCTTTCAGTTTCTTATGAATTATTTCAAACAGCATCTCTCCTCTCTTTCTCTCTCAAAAAATATTTACAGATGGTGACAGAGTAAACACACGGCTTTGTTGCCTTTTTCATATAATATTTCTTGGAGATCATCCCCTATCACCACAGATAGAGCCACTTCATTCTTTTGAGCAGATGCTTAATTTTCTCTCATGTGGATGGATCATAATTTATGTAACCAGCTCCCTATTTCCCCCACTGCTGGACTTCGAGTCTGATGGCATTCTTTTGTTCCTGTAAAAAAGTTGCTGTGATAAGTATCCTTGCACATGTGCTGTTTTGCATAAGTATGAGGATGCATATAGGATAAGTCCCGAGACCTTGGGAGTACTGGAATATTAGTTCATAGAAGAGTATGCATATTTTTAATCATGTTGGACTGGGGATTGAACCCAGGGGCATTCTACCTCCAAGCTACACCCCAACTTTTTTATTTTATTATATCTTATTTTATTTTATAAGATCTCACTAAGTTGCTGAGAGCCTTGCTAAATTCCCCCAGGATGACCTCAAACCTGTGACCCTCCTGTCTCAACCTCCCAAGTACTGGGATTGAAAGTGCATTCCCACCATATCCAGCTCCATTTTTGACACAATGTTGCCAGCTCACCACAAAAGCTACAAAAACGTATACTCCCCCAAACAGACAGTTAGTGCCTGCCTTTCCACATCATTGTAAAAATCTTGTGATACAAACTCTTTGGCAATGGCCATTTCAGATTTGATCTGAATAACTCTTATAAATGAGGTCGCACATCTTTTCCTATATCTAAAAGCCATATTTTCCCCCATGCCAGATCATATCTTTAGTTTATTTCAATAAGTGACTGTGTTTATCAATTGATAGAAGCTCTTTATGCATCAGAAAGATTAAGCTCTCTGTGAAATGAATTACAATTTTTAAAAATTTTTTACCTCATTTGTAATATTTTTGCCATGCACAATTTTCTTTTGTTTTATGTAGCCAATTTATCAGTACTTTTTTGCTATAGCTAATGGATTTGGGACCAAATTTATAAAGCTTCTCCATGCTAAGAATTTGGGTTTTTTTCAGTTTATCCCAGTATGGGGAAAGAAACAGACCAAATGGTGTTATATGCATGTCTGAATATACACTATGAATCTCACTATCATGTAAAATTATATGCACCAATAAAGGTTTTTAAAAATAGTTATGCTATATCTTCTTCTAATAATTTTATAATGTTATTATTGTACATTTAAATTTTTATCAGGAATTTATTTTCTTTATTCCAGAAGAAAATAATCAGTAATTTTATTGGAACCTCATTAAATGTCTATATTGACTTAGAACTAAAATGTTATGATATTAAGCCTTCCTATCTAAAACAGAGTAAACATTCATTTGTACAAAACTAATATTGGGTATTTTAACACAGTTTTAAAGTATTCTTTAAGTAGGTCATGTGCAACTTTTGTTAAAATTATACTTATGCATTACTCCTCTTGATTGCTATTGTAAATGAGACTTCCTCCTTACTATGTCTCTAATTGATTATGTTCATATACATAGAGTTTTTTTTAATTCTTGCATTTTAATTTTATACCCAGCACCTTACCTACATATTTTTTTTCTTTTGGTTCTTCTACATGTATAGTTAACTATCTTTTTTTTTTCTTTTCTTTTCTGTAGTACCAGGGTTCAAACTCAGGGGCATTTTACTTCTGAGCTACATCCCCAGCCCTATTTTATTCTTTATTTTGAAACAGGGTCTAACTAAGTTGCAGAGATCCTCACTAAGTTGCCAAGGCTGGCTGTAAACCTGTAATCCTCCTATCTTAGCCTCCCAAGTACTGGGATTACAAGTTTGAGCCACCACGCCTGGCTAGAAATTATTTTTAAAAGATATTTTTTCTCTCCTTCCCAGTTTTTGCACTTTTTAATTTTCTTTTTTTTTCAATTCATTTTCTGTAGTATCTTTGAAAATTGCTAAATAATATTGATGATAAGCAGAGATGTATTTTTACTGTTCCTCACTTTAATAGAAATGTATCAGGTGTTTCTCAGACAAGCAAGCTGCTTCTCTGGGGAAATTGATGCTTGAGACAGGATGTGTGTTCCTGTCTTTATTTCTCCTTTAATTGAGAATGTACATCGAATATTAGCAAATACCTATGTTGTATCTTTGGAGATGATTTTGTCATTTTCCCATTCAATCTATTAAAATTAAGAAACATCAATTTTTTTCTATAGTTGTGAATTCCTGAAATAAACTCAATTTTACTCTTTGATGGTGCTGCTGAGTTTCGTTGCTAATATTTTATACAAAATTACTGAATCTGTCATTTTCTTCTGGTGTGGTCTTTCTGTCAAGATAATGCTAAATTCACAAAAAATAATTTAGAAACTTTTATGTGTTCTAGAATTTGCTTATGTTCCTTAAGTGTTTTGTAGATTTTTTCTATGAAATAATTCGGACCTAGGGATTTTTTCTAATGGCAACTTACAGCATTCTGATGATCTCATGAAGTTTCTCTTTATTTGGGGGTCAGTTTTGGTAAATAAGCTCTTCTATAATCTCAAATTATTTTTATAGGAATAAGAAGAGGAATTTGCCTTGATTCTTCTGTTTCTTCTTACCTGTAATTATTAGCTATTATTTTATGCATCTGTGCTTTCTCACTATGTTAAGAGGTTTGCCAACAATTCAACTTTCTTTATTTCTAAATTTCAAAGGTCTGTATTATGTCTTTTATTCTCCTTTCTTTATTTTATTATTATTTTTCTACTTCTTAGTTGGATTCATCCTTCCCTTATTTTATTTTCCCTTGGCATCAATGTGTGTATTTAAAACTATGGCCATTCCTCAAGTCTGCAATTTTTCACTCCATTGTTTTATGTAGGATTTATTATCTTTTCTTTCAGATATCCTCCAGTCTCAGTTTTTATATTTTTTGCCCAATAGTAGATTGGAAGGGAGATATTTTGTTATTACATTATTGTTTTTATAGTGCCTTATTCTTCATTTACAAGGTGTAGGGATTTTTGTTTTTAATTTCTAGTTTGTTTCATATGATCAAAGAATATTCCATACTATTTCTACTCTTTGGAAATTAGTTTAACTTTCTTTGGTGAATTTTTGTGAACATTTTAGTGATATTTAAAAGGAAGAAATATATTCTGTTTTAGGGAAAATGTAGATAGACCTTATTAAGTATCTTAATTTTTTTGTCTAGTGACTCTTAATAAAGCAAGAAATGAGTTGGTTTCTCTTTATTCACTAGTTTATTTTTCTTTGTATTTCTGTTTCCATGTATATCTACCTGTTTTTAATATTAATGCTATGTTGTTTTAGTACACAGATACTCTACAACATCTTCATTGTTTATAGCATTTTTGTTATTTTAAGCGCCCATATTTGTCTTCATGCTTTTTGCCCCAAATTCTAATATAAAATCATGACTTCTGGATCTATTTATGTTTGCACTTTCTAGTTTACTTATCCTTTTGTTTTAAACATCTTCAATTTTCTTCCTGTTAGCTATGTCCCTCAAATGTGTCCTCTATGGGGCACTATTCATTGTCATGGAGGAGCCCAAGGCCATTGTGAATGCTTTCTTAGATATTTTGCTGAGGCTCCCAAAGAACTAATTATTTCTCTCTTTTTTTAAGTCTGATAATGTTACTAGAATTCTTATGGTAATATAGAGAGTGCCCCTGAAGTGCTCATGTATTAATGTTCAGGGTTTATATGGTTGGGTCACAGGAGTTGGAATCTTCTCAGTAGATCAATCCTGGCTGATAACCTAGGCAAGTAGAGTGTGGGTGAAGAAAGTGGGTCCCCTGGGGCGTGACCCTGGGATTATTTATGGCCCCTGAACCCCGTGCTTCCTCTCTTTGCTTCCAGCCTCCATGATGTAAAAGGGAGCCTTCCACTCTCCCTCTATCTGTTTCCTGCTGCCAGGCCCTGAGCTCCAGACCTTGGCCTCAGAGGGACTGAATCCAGAATCTCCAAAAATTGTGAGCAAATAAGTCTTCCTCCCTCGAATTGGTATGGTCATGTCTTTTAGATTATAGCAGCGAGAATGCTAAGACAAGGATATATAAGTGTGTCAACCAGCATCCATTTCTCCTGCAATTCCACTTGCTCTTTGAATTTGTAGGTTTTAAGTGTTTT
>PVLC010040242.1:0-13952 GCA_004027655.1 Graphiurus murinus
CATGCTATGCCCAGACTTCAGAGAAATGCTGAGATTGTAAATAGTATTGTTTCAAGGTTCTGAATCTGTGGTAATCTGTTATGCAGCAATACAAAATTAATATAAACAGAATATTGTTTATATGCTATTTATTTATTGACAGAGGATATTCACTATTCATAGCATAAGACTATAATCACCATTTCTTATTTTTAAATATGAAAACTCACTTTTTTTGTTAAAGCAGCTACTTCATTTGTTGATGTCTTTGCTTCCTTCAAGACTTCAGCTACTACTTCTTCTTTTTCCTCAATATGAACATTAGTGTCTTTTATTGATGAAATATAGTGATCACATAGAGCATCAAGTTTATCCAGTTCTTTCCTAAGGGGGAAAAACAGTTGATTTTATCCACATCAAAAGGAAAAAAATATTTAACTTAGCTTCCGACTTAATACACGTCAACGGAATTTATTTCCAAGATTCTCCCATTCCAAGACAATTTGCAATTCCTAAGAAGCACAAATGAGATATTAAGTAAAGAGTGAGAAAAAATTCACCAGTAGTGCTCATGTTTCCAAAGGAAAAGACTGGAAAGAAAATTATTTATAAATTATTTTAAACAAGTCACTTTCTGATTTGATTTTCAAAGACAGACCCAACACCCTTGATTTACAAGTTGAGTAATACAGCAGTGGAAAGGCATGAAAAAAGAGAAATAGAGAGAGAAGGTAAGAAGTTTTTAAAGCAAAAGTATCAAATGGTTAGTAGAGTTTTGACAATATTAGAGATAAAAAACAAAGGGAAATACAACCTAAGAAAACAAAGGACTCATGTTCGTAAGATAGCAGCAAATAATACGGATAATCTCAACTTTTTTCACATACTATAAAAATAATAGTCTGGGCAAATTATTGAAAACCATAAATGAGATGACAGAGTAAATTTGATATGTAATAGACTCTTACAGAAGAGTGTGGTGGTGAATACCTTGAATCCCAGTACTTGGAAGGCTAAGACAGGATAATTACAGTTTCCAGAACAGCAATGTAGTGAGGCTCTCAAGCAACCTACTGAGACTCTGTTTCAAAATGAAAAATAAAATATAACTAGGAGTGTGGCTCCTACACCCCCCCACAAAAATCCTACAAATTGTTATGAAATAGAAAAATTATCCAATAGACAAAGACACACAAAATATAAGCTAGAATTCACAAGAAAACAAATGCCAATTGCCAATAAATATATGATTATTAAATTGGCCCAGATGACCATGTATCACCTCTAATTATATGGGTAGAGTCAACTAAAACTGAAAGACACCGCCCAGGTACAGAAGTGAAAATTAAGGCAACAAACAAACAAGAAAGAGATTCTTCCTCACACTTCCATGTCTGGGAGTATATGCTTACCTATCAGAATTCTAGAAACCAGGTAGGCAATGAGAGGTGAAGATCCTCAGCATTCAGAATTGATAAAAAAAAAGTTCAGCTATGCTTTCTTCTTTTGAAATTATTTTTTTATCTCTCAGTGACACCTATTACCCCCATTCCCAAGAGTGAAGTATAGATTTTGTTTGAGAGGTAGACAATTGCCTCACATTATGCCATGGAGGTCTACTTTAGCTGTTCCACTAGACCCATTCCCAATGAACTTGAGGCCACTAATCCCTCAGTATCGCGAGGATTTTTTGTAGTAAAAATTGCTACTCTGATTTTTTACACTGATAGTTTAAAGTCTGTTATTCTCATACATGCTAAATCAGAATAAAATGGAAAGAATTGCTCTATCTGTTAAGAATTATTACATAAGTAAAGTGATCAAGAAAGTAATATTGTCAGGATAATGAACACACAGATAAATGAAACAGAGTAGAGAACCCAAAAATAGATCCACAATAAGCCCAACTAATTTTGACAAAATTAAAATACAATTTAATAGAAGCAATTTAATGTATGGTGTTAGAATGATTGGATATTCATAGGCAAAAAAGAAAAAGAAAATGAACCTCCAACTAAATCTCACACCTCTCATACAGTTTAACTAAAAAGTTTCCATGTATATCTAAAATATAAGACTATAATATTTTTAGAAGAAGGCAGAACAAAATCCTTGTGGCTTAATAGTTAGGACAAGAGATCTTACATATGACACTAAACATATGATTCATAAAAGAAAGAACTGATAAATTCCATCAAAATTGAACACATTTGCATTACAAAATACCCTCAATACATAGCTCATTTAAAAAACTTGTATCTTCAATACTGAAAGAATTATGTATACTCAATTAAAAGAAAACAACAATCCAATTAGAAAATGGTAAAAAAAAAAAAACCCACTTGAATGGATATGTCACAAAGAAGATAATGCAATAGTAAATAAGCCCATGAAAAGATGTGCAAATCAAATCAAATTAAATTATAATGAGGTATCACTACAAATGGCTGAATTTCTTTTACAAAAGCAATGTATTGTACAGAAAAGGAATGTCTCATACATTGCTGGTGCGAAAGGAAAATGCTATAGTTACTCTGAAAAATAATTTGGCAGTATCTTATAAAACTACATTTATATTTAATATACATCCTAGGAATCACACTCTTACACATTTATCCTACAAATATTAGTTTATGTTTAGCAAATATTGTACATAAATATCCATGGCAATTTTACTTTTAATAGGAAAAACTGAAAATGAACTAAATGTCCATCAAGAGTGATTGTGTAAACAAATTTCAGCACATCAATAGAATGGAATTCCACTCAGTAATAAAAAGAAATGATAAATTCAAAAACCCAAATTGATCTCAGTGGCATTATATGTAATGAATAGAGACAAAAGTGAAGAGATGCTGAGTTGAAGTAAAAATGAATTCTAGTAGTCAACAAAAGTGAATTAGCAATAACGAAATAGTTTAATCAGTATCCTGGGAAGATATAACAGCATTAAAATTGTATGGACCTAAGAATATAGCTTCAAAATATATGAAGCAAAAAACTGATGGAATTACTAAACATATGTACAGATATACCACTACAGTGGTCAAGTTTATAGTCCTTTCTCAACACTTGACAGAGAAGGTAGGAAAAAATCAGTATTAATACAGAATAGTTCTTCTCAAATATCACTTTGTGATCTGAGTTGAGCCTGAGATTTTGTATTTTGAAAAGGACACACACAGATAATTCTAATGTTATAAAAAGATTAACTTGATCGAATGGAACTGTTGAAAGTAATGCACTTTATTGATAATGTTGTTTTCAATTACACAAGGAATATTTACATATATAATAGAAATATAATATATACATATATATGTATATATCTATACATATACACAAGCATGCCTTATCACTAATCCACCCATTAAGACTCTATGACTTTCATTTGGTTAAAGCTACACAATATTCTCTGAGTAAAGTAAAATTCACTAGAAAACAATAATCAAATGATAATTAGAAACTCATGGAAACTTAAAATATGTATATTTTAATAACCCACAGATCAAAGAAGAAATTATGGTGGAAATTAGAAAATACATATGATTGAATGATAATAAAAATACAACAGATCTAACAAGTTACAGAAGATATTTACTTATTAAATAATAGGTAATATTGTTATTGCTTTTTATTTGTTTTTGTTTTTGGGGGGATTTTTTTGGTAGTGGGGGTTGAACCCAGGGCCTCTAGCATGCTAGGCAAGTCTACTGGGGTTGTAACTCTGCCTCTGAGTTACATCCTCCTATTTTTTATGTTGAGAAAAGATCTCCCCAAGTTGCTGAGGCTGGCCTTGAACTTTTCTTCAATCCTTCTGACTGAGTAGCTGGAATAATAGATAATCTTTAAGCATATATTGAATATTCATTATATGTGAGGAAATATAAATATCTTAGAAAGTAAATGTTGCCTAGAACATAGAATTTTATATATATTGTATTCATTTTGCTTATATGTGTTTCATTCTATTTCCACAATGAATATGTTTTTCTCTACTTAAATAATGTATCAGAACCATAAATAATTTAAAGCCAATAAAAGCTACTGGAAGAATATCCAAGAATAGAATAATATTAGAAACAAATATAAAAAATGAAACGCTCAATAATATGCAAAGTATAGTTAATATATTTTAAAATATTCCATTTTATTAAGCAAATAAGTTAAATAATTAAATGCTATTTACAATTAATCTATTGATACATAACTTGGTTTTAATAATATCCCATTAAAAATACAGTGTAGAACTACCATATGACCCAGCTATACCACTCCTCAGAATCTTTCCAAAAGAATTAAAGTCAGAATCCTATAGTGATACATGTATATCTCTATGTTTATAACAGCACAATTCACAATAGTCAAATTATGGAACCAACCCGGGTGTCTGTCAAGAGATGAATGGGTAAAGAAAATGTGGTATGTACATGTATAAACACACACACACACACACACACACACACACACACACACACACACACACAATGGGATTCTACTCAGCGGTAAAGAACAAACATTTTATTTGCAGGAAAATGGATAGAACTAGAGACTATTATGCTAAGTGAGATCAGCCAGTCTCAGAAAGTCAAGTCATATGTTGTTGTGTTTTTTTTCCATATGTGACAGCCAGAGAGAAAATAGAAAACACAAGGGACTCTAAATAATGTAGAAACAGATTTGTAGAGTAGTGGAAAGGGGTTTAGGGGAGGGAGTTAGAGAGGGGAAGAGGGAAGATTGAAGAAGGAAATGGTCCAAATAATACTATGGACGTAGGTAAACGTATTACTACCAATTTCACAAATATGTGGGAAGGGAGAAGGGGAGAGGAGTGGGACATGGAGGGAAATACACAAAGAACTGTGTGCATGTATGTTTTTTTTATCACATTGAACTTCACTGATATGTATATTTGCAATGCACAAATAAAATAATTTTAAAAATATAGGGTAGTCACTTTTACACATGAATAGCAAGGATATAGATTATTATTATACCACATCCATAGGCAACTTGGCTATATATGTAAAAGCTTAAAATAGATAAAGAAATATAGTCATTTAGGAAGTTAAGTAAATTTACACACATAAAATATACGTATTTTAACTTATATATAAACTTGGTGATGATATTGATAGGGGTAATCTAAATTCTTTTTCTTTATCTGAAATTTTTGAATAGTAATATATTATATTTTAAGTAATTTTATTTATAAATAATATAAGTAGTATTTGTATAAAAACAAAACAAAACAAAAAAAAAAACCTCTTACTTATAGGACTCTACGTTTGCTTTGTCATTGAGAAGATCCCGTTCCATTTCTTCTTTAAACTCCTGAGCCTTCAAATTGGCATTCTCATAGGCTTCTATAGTTTCTTCAAGTTCCTCATGTATGTTTTTGAATAGTTCCATGACCTAGAAATAAAAAAAATGCTATATATATACTTAATGGTTAATTAAAAGAATGAAATTGAATTTAAAGTACTTAAATTTCTTTATACACATTTTCTTACCATATTTAATCTACTGGATTGAAAATGGAATTTCAGTTTTCTTTTACTCTGTAGGCATCAATGCTGGGATGTATAAAAATTGTTGACAAAAATGACTTCAATAACCAGGTTAATAAGTCTGAAATAAAATTATCTTTTTCCCTACCCCAAAATACTTGTTTTTTCACTGTTTTTCGTTCTTTTTCTTAGGCAAATAATATTCTATTGTAGAAAAATATGAAAGCAAAGATGAATAAAGGAAATAGAGTCACCTGGACTCCCTTCAACCAGGAACAAACATATGGTATTAGTGTAATGGTTCAAAAATTCAATTTTTTACTGTTATTATTCATTAACAAACATCATAAACATTCTCCTTTTCTTTCCTATTTCTCCTTTCTGTCTCTATATGTGTCTTACTATCTATCTTTCTTTCTCTCATCTATCTCTGAAACACATTATTTTAATAATATGCCCTTATATTACACACTATTCATTACTTAACTCACTGTCAGTTATAGGAATAATACATACAACTTAGGGTATACATTATGATGAATATACAGTATAAACCTTACTGACATGAAAAATCCTATAAGGAAACTACACAACCTTAAATGTTTTCTTCAAATGTATTGTTATAAAAGAATATGTCAGATCTGAAGGTAAGGATTTTCATAAATATTGATTGCCAAATTATTCTCCAGAAAAAGAGTAACAACTTGTATTCTTACCAGGAGAACCAAACAGAACCCACATTCCAAAATCCACTCTATTTTAAATCATTTTATTCAAAAATTATTTTTATATTGACAGACCAAAAGGTTGCCCACATCAATTTTACTAGAGTTTGATGATTCTTTATATAACAATTTTGGAATGATTTTTTTTATTCTAGTAAGCTTTTCTGTCTTAGAATATATTGTATCTACATTAATCACAAATTTATCAAGGTATAGACATATAAGACTATGATTATTAGCTTTTGCCTGGAGCTGTGAACCTTTGGAGTTTTCTTTCTTTTATTTATGTGTACGTGGTGCTGGAGATTGAATCCAGGACTTTGCACGCATGCTAGGCAAGGGCTCTGCCACTCAGCTACACACCAGTCCATATAAATTTCATAATAAATATTCAGTGACTATTATGGGTAGTATGAATTTTCCATTTTGGCAGCATGGAAAAAGATTACTTTTATTCATATTAGTAAAAAGATATTGCATTACTGATTTTGCTTTTATGAAATGTAGACTTATTTTGAAAACAAATGTCTTCCAGTTGCTGTTTCAATTAAAATATAAAAATAATTTTATTTAATATTTAAAAATATATATGTATTTTATTTTGTTTTCCTATCATATCAGAAATCCTTCTATTTCCCTCCACATCCCACTGCCTCCTGTTCTTTTATTCTACTGGTCTCTCTCCTCGTTTATCTGAAGGCTTTTGTATTCCACCTTGGTGTAAAGGCTTTCATATATGACCTGCACTACATTTATGACCTTTCATAACAGCACTTCCATTGCATCTTGCTGCTCATTCAGTATGTAGTTCCATCACAGCCCCTGGCTCCCACTACAGACACCAAGAAGGTCAGACACTCATTCACTCTGAGTCCCAGAATAGCCAGAAGGTGGTAGATTGAATTAGATGCAGATAAGCAGACACTCTAATACAGGAATTCAAGGTGCAGTTAGTGAAACAATCTAGTGGAACTGGTATAAGGGCAATCATTACATTAAAGATAGCTGTATTAGAGTTCTTCCCAGAAATAGAAGCAACAGGAAAGGCAAAGAGAAACAGATGTATTTATTTTAAGGAAATGGTTCACATTCTTATAGGAGTAGAAGCCCAAAGCCCACAGTGTAAGCTGTTGGACTAGAGATCCAAGAAAAATTTGCAGTCCAAATCCAGTAGTGTGCTGACAGAATTCCTTCTTGCTCAGAGGAGGTGATTCTTTATTACATGAAGGATTTCAACTGATTGTATGAGGCCTACTCATATTATGAAGGGCAATCAGCCTGACTCTAAATCCACTGATTTAAGTGTTAATCTTTTCCAAAAAGTACCTTCATTGAAACATCCTGAGTGATGTTTGAGCAAACATCTGGGCACTGTGGTCCGCCAAATTGACACATAAAATTAGCCATCATAGTGACCCTGACAGGTTCTACAAAATGTTTGCTATTTTCTTGGTCTGCTAGAATGAATTCTGTTGCTTTCTTCCCAATCCTAAGCCTAGTCTTTCACCTGCCAATAACTCTGCTTTCTCTTGTCTACAACATACCCAAGTCCACTATCAAAGAAAAAAAAACACAGTAAAACAACAAAAGGTTACTAATTTAAACATATATGGGAAAAATTAAGTATAATAATAAAACACTGATGAAATTGTGAGGAGTATCATTTAGGATTGGCTTGTCTGGAAATAAGAGAAACAAGCCAAATAAGTTGCTTAAAGAGGTTACTTTTGTCTTTTCCAACTTTCTTTCTCCTTTCTGACCAGCCATCTTGACTACTGGCTTCTATTCCTGAAGCTGTTTCATGCCATACAATGTAAGTTTGAGCTACCGTTATCATATGTAGGTTGTTGGAATGTTAAGAAAATTGCATAAGATGCTTCTTTAGAATTAATCCATGGACTGGGGATGTAGCTCAGTGGTAAAGTGCTTGTCTAGCATGTGTGAGGCCCTGAGTTTAATCTCCAGTGTTTCCAAAAAACAAAAACAGCTGGGCGTGATGGCGCATACTTGTAATCCCAACATTTGGAAGGCTGAGACTGGGTTCGGGGCCAGCATCAGCTGTTTAGTGAGGCCCTCTGCAACTTAGTGAGACCCTGTTTCAAAATAAAGAATAAAAAATAGGGCTGGGTGTATAGCTTGGAGGTAGAATGCCCCCAGGTTCCATCCCCAGTACTGCAAAAACAAAGGAACAAACAAAAAACAAACTAAAACAAAAAAAACCAGACACACTCCATTTCAGGTGTGATGGCACACACCCGTAATCCCAGTATTTGGGAGGCTGAGGCAGGAGGATTACAAGTTTGAAGACAGCCTCAATAACTTAGAATCTCAACAACCTACCAAGATTCTGTTTCAAAACAAGCAAACAAAGAGATGAGGGTATAGCTCAGAGGTAGAATGACTCTGGGTTCAATCCTCAGTACCACACACACACACACAAAAAAATAAATAAATAAGAAAAAGAATAATCAGCATATTCTAAAGAGTGTTCCTATAAATCCCATCCAATAATTTCTACCTCCATGTTATTAGGAACACAATGAGTAAAGAGAAATGGGAAATAATCTTTAGCATAACATTTTACCTCCCAACTATATAGACATGTGTTACTTACAAAGAAGGACTAAATATTTTTGTCCACAGTGAAAGAGCCAGAAGTCTTCCACATTCCCATTGTTCCAGTAATACAAATTGTTAGAGGCACTTTGGGAAATAATTTAGTGTTAGCCAATAAAATTGAAAACATGTATAATCCATTACCCAGTAAATCCCATCCTAGATAAGAATATATAGGAAGAAAATTTCACATACACACAGGAACATGTTAATGGGTGATTATTATTTATAGTAAAATAAGCACTTTTCTCATCAGATATTAGAAGAAACTTTGATATCCAAGAGAGAGAATGGTTAATAATTAAATGTGATATCTCTTTTTGATAGAATATGGCAAGTAAAATAAGTAAACTAGATCTATATCTATCAACAGTAGCTTGATTAAACTAAAACAGTGTCAGATTAGAAAAACAAGCTGTATATAATTATAAAATGTGTGATACTCTTTCTATAATTTGAAAAAGAATATAGATTATTTTAAGCACATTTACAGATAAAATTATTCAATTTTCCCTCGAAGAATTTATAAGGGTTATCTTTGCTGAAAGAAGGAGAAAAATGGAAACATTGAGTGAACACAGAAGACATTGAACAGCGTATTTTATTTACTTTAAAAAGATCAAACATAATATAACACGTATTTAAAATGTTCTCTTTGTGAAAGATACAAAGAAATTTTCTAAAATATGATCCTACAAAAGAGAGAACATGTTAATTTATCATTAAAAAGACTATAACATTTATATATTTTTATCACCAATGAAATTACTAATATTTTCTACTTTTATTCTACTTCAATTCTACTAAGCTTTAAAAATTAACAGGCTGTTTTAAATTTCTGAAATTTTGTTAGTATATTGACTAATACTATAGTCCTCCAAAGTAAACAGTCAATTGAAGAAGATACAGTTTAAATGAATACCAGTAGATTATATTATGTGTTGTTTAGTAATTCTGCTGGGAAATCCATAGCAGATCAATTTTGAAAAAAAATGAAACTTTTAGAGATATAGTGAAAATATTTTTGCATTTTTAATTAATAACTTGTGGGATGCACATCTAATCATTTATTCTTTTACCTCAAATTTCTTATGATAACATTCCTTCAGAGCTTCAAACTCCTGTTTCCGCTTTGACTCCAGCAGAGGGGCATATTCATGCATGTAGTCTATGTCAGTTTGAATCTTGGTATTAGCCTCTTCTAATTTTGTCTTTTGTTTCTCCAGATGCTCTAGGTGACGTATTCTACCTTGGAGATGCCATTGTAATTCTATAATATCTCTCATATAGGCCTCATGTTCTAGATGTAGAATTAGAATAAAAGAAGATCAGATTTTGAAACAAAAGATCCAGAAAGAAATATTTAAAAATAAAGATGAAATATTTTAGTGAATCTTAATCTAAAAAAAAATTAGAAACCCAACTATGCAGCCTAGCTTTATTCTGAAAATGCAAGATTGGTTTAAGATTATTTTAGATTTAGTAAAACCTAAGAAAAGATGATGTTTTAACATTATATTCAAAATATATTGTTTTCTTCATTCATCACAAAAGGGACTCAAACATGTTTTATAAATTAGTATTATTAATCAGTACATATATTGATCAACAGCACTCTATGGAACTACTCCAATGTGAAAAAAATGCAAGAGTACAGGTCTTCCCAAACCAACCAGATGTAAAATTTTTGAAACAGGAATTATAAATAATAGAATGGGATATCCAAGATGATGACTGAGAGAAACATCTCATGTCAGGTGCAGTAAAATTTGAATCAAAACTGCTGTAAAAGCAGCTTCTTGATGGAAATTTTAAAAAAGCAACAAAAAAGTGAACAAAGTAACAAAAATTGAAATGCAGCTGAAGAAAACCCAGAAAGCAGACCGGGGAGAGCAAAGTAGACTGTGTGCACAGCATGCAACATGGAAGATCGGCCACCATTGAGCCACCTGTGGAGAGGGGTCTACTAGTAGTAAGGCATCTAAAGATCTCCTGCAATCCAGCGACCAAATGTGGAGTAAGTGACTACAGAACTCCACACCCTAACCAGGAGGCATACACCCACAAGATCGACAGTGACCAGAATGCTGGGATGACCAGCTTAAGCTCATCTCAAGGACACCCCAGTCCACCACTCCCTCCAGAGCCAAAGCAACACTCACTTGTACATTAAGTGTAGGGCCACAGGGGCTCCTGTGGTAAACCATAGACTCAGTTGCCCGCCCTTCTAGAGGTTGTATAGGAGCAGAAGTGTGGGAGAGGCACCAGCGGAACTTGATGCCTGTACTGACAGAGACATCAGGTCAGGATCTTAACCAGTACAGATGACCCATGAGGGGATCCACAAAAAGTACATCACCACTATAGGACACTGAACAAATAAGAATGCCCGAAACATACAGACTATATCACCCAACTACAGTTGAATTCACATTTTTCTCAGCTGCTCACAGAACCTCCTCCAAAATAGACCACATTCTGGGCCACAAAGCCAGCACTGACAAATTCAAAAAGTGTAATATAATGCCCTGTATCTTTTCAGACCACAATGGAATGAAACTATTAATCAATTCTAAGAAGACAAAGAGTAATCACGCAAACACATGGAGACTGAACACCACACTGCTGAACGAGGAATGGGTCATAGAAGAAGTAATGGGAGAAATTTAAAAATTCATAGAAACAAACAAAAAAAGAGACACAGCATATCAAAATCTCTATGTCACTTTGAAGGCAGTACTAACAGGAAAATTTATAGCACTGAGTGTCCACATAAGAAAAACAGAAAATCACTAAGTAAATAACCTAATGACACAGCTCAAAGCCCTTGAAAAACAAGAACAGCCTAACCTTAAATCCAGTAGAAGATAGAAAATTATTAAAACCAGAGAAGAAAGTAATGAAGTAGAAAATTTTTTAAAAATACAGAAAATCAACAAAACCAAAAGCTGATTTCTTGAAAAAATAAACAAGATAGATAAACCACTAGACATAGAAAAATCAGTCCTTGAAATCATTTGGAACAACAAAAAATCCAGAATGGCCAAAGTAGTTCTTATCAACAAGAACCATGCAGGAGCCATCACAATATGTGACTTCAAACTATACTACAAAGCCACAGCAATAAAAACAGCATGGTATTGGCACAAAAACAGATACACAGACCAATGGAGCAGAAGACTCAGAAACAAACCCCACACTTACAGTCAATTGATTTTTGACAAAGGAGCCAAAAACATACACTGGAAAAAAGATAGCCTCTTAATGAATGATGTTGGCAAAACTGGTTAATCATATGCAGGAAAATGGAAATAAACTCCATTTTCTCACCCTGCACAAAAGTTAATCCAAGAAGTATCAAAGATCTGAAAGTTAGGCCAGAGACCTTGCAGCTACTTGAAGAGGCAATAGTCCCAACACTTAACACATAGGCACAGGTAAAAGCTTTCCCAACAAGAATCCAAAAGCACAAGCAACTTAAAGAAAGATCAATACATTAGATTGCATTAAACTCATGAGCTTCTGCGCAGCAAAGGAAACTATCAAGAACCTGAACAGAGAGCCCACAGAATGGGAGAAAGTTCTTGCCAATGATTCCTCCAATAGAGGACTGATATCTATAATTTATAGAAAACTCAAGAAACTCACAGCTAAGAAAACAAATAACCAAATAAAAAATGGGCAAAGGATCTAAATAGAGACTTCACAAAAGAAGAAATACAAATGGCCAATAAATGTATGAGGAAATGTTCAACATCATTAGCAATCAGAGAGATGAAGTCAAAGCTACCCTGAGATTTCACCTAACCCCAATTAGAATGGCAGTCATCAAAAGCACCAACAACAACATATGCTGGAGAGGGTGTGGAGAGATGGGAACCCTATTACATTGTTGGTAAGATTGCAGATTAATGCAACCACTTTGGAAAACAGTATGGAGGATCCTCAGACAATGGGAATGAACCTACTATATGATCCAGCAATACCACTTCTGGGTATCTACCCAAAAGAATGGAAACCAAACTACCAGACCGATGCATGTGTATCTTTGTTTATAGCCACACAATTGCCAAACTATGGAACCAGCCAAGATGTCCATCAACAGATGAATGGATTACAAAACTATGGGATATGTACACAATGGAATTTTACTCAGCCATAAGGAAGAACAAAATCATGTCATTTACAGGGAAATGGATGGAACTGGAAATCATTATGCTAAGTAAGATTAGTCAGTCACAAAGAGTAAAAAAAGCATATGTTCTCCCTAATATGCAGAAGCTAGGGAGAAAGTGGGTTATAAGAGGGACTCTAGACAAAGAAGGAGAAACCTTAGATGAGCAAGAAGGGTGATGGGGGGAGGGAAACACCCTAATGCACACGATGTACTTTCGCAAATATGTCAAAGTCAATCTTTAAACTGAACATGAGAAGGAGGGAAAGGAAGGGAATGGAGTGGGAACTGGGAAACAGTTAAATGAGAAATCTGTGCATGTATGCCTTTACCAGCTTGTACCTAAAAAAGATGTATGATTACAATGCACCAATTAAAAAAACAAAATTATTAAAATAAAAAGATGTATAAATAAATAAAATAACTTAATGGATAAAGCAAAAGAGTGGCTATTATTTCTGGGTGGTACGATGATATTATAAAAGTAAAAATCAACTGAAATTATTACAAATGATAAGATTGCTCCTGCAAAATTTATATACAAAACAAATGTTTATATAAAGAGTATGTTGAAAATGTAATAATCTCACAACAACAACAAAAAACTAATATAAAATAAGCTGCATAAATCCACTAATAATCCTAATCCTGTTTTACACCCTTCAGTCATATCAATATGGTGATCCATGGAATTCAGGGTATCAAGGATTCCCTCAAGACTAAATCTAACACTAGTGCCTAATAATTTCTTTTTTTAAATTAATTTATTTATTTTTCATCTTTCCCTTATTTGGTGCATTGTAATTACACATCTTTGTTAGGTACAAGCTAGTATAGGTAAAGACATCCATGCACACATTTCTCATTTAACCCTTCCCCAATTCCCGCCCCACTCCCTCCTCTTCCCTCCTTCTCAAAGTCAGTTTAGTGATTGACTTTGATGTGTTC
>PVLC010040243.1:0-13922 GCA_004027655.1 Graphiurus murinus
GTTCAATTCCTAGTACTGCAAAAAAATAAAAATAAAATAAAAAGGACTGGAGATGTAGCTCAGTGGTAAAGCACCCCTGAGTTTAATCCCCAATAATTGGGGGTGGGGGTGGCAAATCCCTGTAGAACTTACACTTTATTGTGAGGAGAGATGATAAAATAAATTATTTAGGTTGTACAGAAAATAGCTTGGGTTGAAGGCTGTTTTCCTTATCACTGTTCTAGATCCCATCCTTTGTGCTAGGTCCCTTTCTTGCCTACTGAAAGGTTGTGTGTGTGTGTGTGTGTGTGTGTGAGTTACTGGGACTGAACCCAGTGCATTCTACCTCTGAGTTATACTCCTAGCCCTATTTTATTTTTTAGAAACCAAGGTTTCAGGGAGCCTAAGTTGGTGAGGTTGGCCACGAACCTGTGATCAGCCTGTCTCAGCCTCCCAAATACTGGGATTACGGGCATGCACCACCACACCAGCTAAGGATATACTCTTATAATTGTGCCTCCTCCTGCATTATCAGCTTTTCCTAATCATACTCATCAGTATATGGACATGGAGACATTTCTCCCTTTTTTGTGTGTGTGTGTGTGTGTGTGTGTGTGTATGTGTTACTGGGAATTGAACCCAGGGGCATTCTAAATCTGAGCTACTCCCTTAGCCCTGTTTTAATCTTTTTTTTTATTATTATTATTATTATTTTCACAGTACTAGGGATTGAACCCAGGGTATTCTACCTCTGATCTACACCCGCAGCCCTATTTTTTAATTCTTTATTTTGAAACAAGGCCTCACTAAGTTGCTGAGGCTGGCCGCGAACCCGGATCCTCTGGTCTCAGCCTCCCGAATGCTGGGATTACAAGTGTGTGCCACCACGCCCGGCTTCTATCTATTTCCTCATCTTAAAGAAACTTTTTTTACTTTATTTCCTATCTCTGGCTATGCCTCTTTTTTTTTTTTTCCAGTATTTGGGATTGATTCCAGGGGCATTCTACTTCTGAGCTACACCCCCAGCCCTATTTTTTTTTTTTTTTTTTTTTTTTTTTTTTTTGCAGTACTGGGGATTGAACTCAGGGGCATTCTACCTCCAAGCTATACCCCCAGCCCGATTTTTTATTCTTTATTTTGAAACCGGGTCTCACTAAGTTGCGGAGTGCCTCACTAGGTAGCTGAGGCTGGCCTCGAACCCGGATCCTCTGGTCTTAGTCTCCTAAATGCTGGGATTACAAGTGTGCAACACCACGCCCGGCTCCCTATTTTTTTATTCTTTATTTTTGAAACAGGGTCTCGCTAAGTTGTGGTGAGCATCACTAAGTAACTGAGTCTGGGCATGAACCTGGATCCTCCTGTCTCAGCCTCCCAAGTACTGGGATTATAAATGTGCGCCACCACACCCCGGCTATGCCTTTTTGTTTTCCTATAGCAATAGTTACTAAAAGAGTTATTGGAGGCCGGAAATGGTAGCTCATGATTGTAATCCCAATACTTGGGAGGCTGAGACAGGAGGATCACGGGTTCACTGCTGACTTCAGCTACTTAGTGAGGCCCTTTGCAACTTAGTGAGACCCTGTTTCAAAATAAAAATAAAAAAAATAGGGCTGGGGTGTATCTCAGATGCAGAACGCCCCGGGTTCAATCCCCAGTACTGCAAAAAAAAAAATTAAAGACCTCCACATTGATAAATTCAGTAGCAAGTTACAGGTTTGACCCAAAGTTAAAAATGAACATGGAATGAAATAGAAATGCTGTCATAAAAGGAGTGCAAGGAAATGACTAGAGACTTATTGGAAATGAAATGAGACAGAGAAGAAAATAAACTTTTGAGAGCCAGGCATGATGCTGCACGATTGTAATCTCAGTATTTGGGAGGCTGAGACCTGAGGATCCCAGTTTGTGGTCAGCCTCAGCTACTTAGTGAGGCCCCCAGCAACTTAGTGAGACTCTGTTTTAAAATAAAGAATAAAAAATAGCGAGCCGGGTGTGGTGTCGCAGGCTTGTAATCCCAGCATTTAGGAGGCTGAGACTGGAGGATCCCGATTCTCAGCCAGCCTCAGCTACCTAGTGAGGCACTTCGCAACTTAGTGAGACCTTGTTTCAAAATAAAGAATAAAAACTAGAGCTGGGGGTATAGCTCGGAGGTAGAATGCCCCTGAGTTCAATCCCCAGTACCGCAAAAAAAAAAAAAAAAAAAAAAAAAATAGCACTAGGGGTGTAACTCGGAAGAAGAATGCCCCTGGGTTCAATCCCTAGTACCGCAAAAAAAGAAAATAAACTTTTGAGAAAATAGATCACAAAATTGAAAATCTCTGTTAGCTCGAAGTGCAGGTATTATGGCAATAAGGTTCTGAGTATGCAGAGGGATGATCTGAGAATATGTATTAGAGTTTTAACATTTCAGAAGAGGAACAGACAAGATCTATTGTGTTATAGTAAACACCACAGTGACAGAATAGAGTAGAGGTAAAAGCCTTTAGAGTCTAAAGGGTCATAGTCTCCCACATAAATGTTTATTCATCCCAAGTAAGGAAGGGCCAGGCTTGGTGGTGCACACTTGTAATCCCAGTACTTGGGAGTCTGAGACAGGAGGATCACAGGGTCATGGCCAGCCTCAGCAACTTAGTGAAGCTCACAGCCACTCAGTGAGGCTTTCTTTCCAGTTCAAAAATAGGCTTCAAGCCGGGCGTGGTGGCGCACGCTTGTAATCCCAGCATTTGGGAGGCTGAGACCTGAGGATCCGGGTTCGCGGCCAGCCTCAGCTACCTAGTGAGGCACTCCGCAACTTAGTGAGACTCGGTTTCAAAATAAAGAATAAAAAACAGGGCTGGGGGTATAGCTCGGAGGTAGAATGCCCCTGAGTTCAATCCCCAGTACTGCCAAAAAAAAAAAAAAAAAAATGCTTGAGGGAGTAGCTTGGACATAGAATGCCCCTGGATTCAATCCCCAGCACCACACACACAAAAAAGAGGAATAGCTGAGACAGTAGTGTGCCAACAGCAGATAGATTGGAGGATAATAGAGCCTTGTGTTTGGGCTTCAGATATATGTGTTTTGTTTTTGAATTAGGTAGAGGAACAGTGATGGAGGCTGAAACTCCATGAGGTCAGGGGCTGGGCCTATTTTGCTCACTACTCTAGCCCCATGAAGATGTGGAGGAGGCTATTTCAGTGTCAGGTTATGATTCCTGGTATCTCAAGAAAGTTAATATGATATTCAGTTTATAAGCACAATTTTGAAGACCTTTTTTGGTACTGCAACTATTTTAATTAGAATATGGTATATAGAGTAACCTGACTCAAAGTATTACTTGATTTTTAAAAGAACTTTTCTCCCTTTGTTTTGTTACCAGAAAAAAAAAGTGAACAAGAATTAAAAGAAGAAGAAATGGATTTATTTACCAGATACTACTCAGAATGGAAAGGAGGTAGAAAAAACACAAATGAATTTTATAAGTCCATTCCCCGGTTTTATTATAGGGTAAGTAGAATCTAAGCAGATGTCTCTCGGAGTCTATAAATAAAATGTAATTTTAAAAAATAGGATCATAATTTTATTTTTTTCTTTTTCTTTTTTTTCGGTACTGGGGATTGAACTCAGGGGCGTTCTACCTTCGAGTTATACCCCCAGCCCTATTTTTTTATTCTTTATTTTGAAACCAGGTCTCACTAAGTTGCGGAGTGCCTCACTAGGTAGCTGAGGCTGGCGCGAACCCGGATGCGAACCCGGATCCTCCAGTCTCAGCCTCCCAAATGCTGGGATTACAAGTGTGCGCCACCACACCTGGCAGGATCATAATTTTATATTTAAAAAAAATAATAAAGAGCTGGGTGTGGTGCCTCACGCTTGTAATCCCAGTACTTGGGAGTCTGAGACAGGAGGATCACAGGATCATGGCCAGCCTCAGCTACTTAATGAGGCCACCTGCAACTTAGTGAGACCCTGTTTCAAAATAAAGAATAAAAATAGAGCCAGGTGTGGTGGCACATGCTTGTAATCCCAGTACTTGGGAGGCTGAGACAGGAGGATCTGGGTTCATGGCCAGCCTCAGCTACTTAGTGAGGCCCTGTTTCAAAATAAAGAATAAAAAATAGGACTGGGGGGTTTTTCCTCTTCCAGGAATGGCATCTAGAGGCACTCAAAATGGTCCAGCATTTGACATATTGTCATAGGCTTTTCTACAATACAGCCTCTAACAAAACTAGGCTATCCCGAAGCCCTGGTAACAGAATTGTTTACCTTTATACCAAAGAGGTTAGGAAAGCACCAAAATCTGCGTGTGGTTGTGTGCCCAGGCCCACTTCGTGGGGTTTGTGCTGTGAGATCTAAGGTTCTTATGAGATTGTCTAAAACAAAAAAACATGTCAGCAGGGCCTGTGGTGGTTCCATGTATTCTAAATGTGTCTGTGACAAAATCAAGCATGCTTTCCTTTTTGAGGAGCAGGAAATCGTGAAAGACACAAGCAGAATTAGAAAGCTAAATAAATGAAGCTTCTTTGAGTAATTAAAAAAAAAAAAAATAGGAGTAGGGGTGTAGCTCAGAGGTAGATTGCCTCTGGATTCAATTCCCAGTGCCACCAAAAAAAAAAAAAAAAGAATAAAAATAGTGCTGGGGGTGTAGCTCAGAGATAGAATACCCCTGGGTTCAATCCCTAGTACTACACACACATTAAAAAAAAAAAGTAAAAAAAGAAGAGGATTAAATTAGGTGTAATGGCACACACCTGTAATTCTAGTACTTGGGAGGCTGAGACTGAAGGATTGCAGGTTCAAGGTCAGCCTCAGCAATTTAGCAAGATCTTGTTTCAAAATAAAAATTAAAAAGGCTGGGAGTATTAGCTCAGAAGTAGAATTAGGACTAGTCGGTGTTGGTGGTGCATGCTTTTAATCCTAGTACTTGGGAAGCTGAAACAGGAGGATCACAAATTCACAGCCAATCTTAGCAACTTAGGTCCTCCGCAGCTTAGTGAGACCCTATTTCAAAATAAATAAAACGAAGCTAGGGTTCTTAAAACAAGGCTAGGGTTCTAGCTCAGAGGTAGAATGTCCGTTTTCAATCCTCTGTTCCAAAAAATTACCAGTAATTTTTTGAAGAAAGTAAGCTGGCGTGGTGGCACACACTTATAATCCCAGTACTTAGACAGCTAGGACAGGAGGATCACAGGTTTGAAGCCAGCCTCAACAATTTAGGTTCTCAGCAACCTAGCGATATCATTTCCAAATAAGAAATAAAACTGTTCTGGGGGTATGGCTCCAAGGTAGAATGCCTCTGGGTTCCATCCCCAGTATCATAAAAAGAAAAGTAGAATGCCCCTGAGTTCAATCCCTAATACCACCAAAATAAATAAGTAAATAAAAATAAATAGAAGATTAAGTTTAAATTTTGTATATTCATTCATTCTAATTGATCTTGTTACTATTATAAAATATTTTGAACCTCACTAAATCTTGATTTTTTTTTTTTCTGGTACTAGAGATTGAATCCAGGGGTATTATACCTTAAAGCCACAACCCCAGCCCTATTTTTTATTTTGAAACAGGGTCTCACTAAATTGCAGAGAACCTTGATAAATTGTTGAGGCTGAGGCTGGCCTGAAACCTGCAGTCCTCTTGCCTCAGCCTCCCAAGTACTGGCATTACAGGCATGTGCCACCATGCCCGACTAATAAATTGATATAAGTAAACAAAGTTGTTTGCCCTTTTTTTCTTTTAAATTTATTATAGACATTGGTAGTATTCTATTGAATTATGTTGTAGTGTACAACACTTTGTTATGAGGTATAAAGATTTTGCTGAAGGCTAAACTTGAGAAGTAGATTGAGAATAGAAAACTTTAAAAAAGAGCTTTACTTATTATGTTTCCATGTGCCAAAAGTAAAGAAGTCTTCAAATGAGCCAAGAGTGGTGGTGCATACCTATAATCCCAGTGTTTGGGAGGCTAAGACAGGAAGATCACAGATTCGAGGATGTCTTCAGCAAGTATGAGACTCATCACCTAGTGAGATCCTATTTCAAAAACAAAAATAAAAAATAGGGCTGTGGTACCTGTGGCTTGGAGGTAGAATGTCTCTGGGTTCAGTTCCTAGTACCACACACACACACACACACGCGCGCGCACACACACACGCACACAAAGACATCTTTGAAGGTGAGTACAGACAAAACAGTAAGACTGTAAGAAAGTCTGCTAAAAGAATAAGATGTGTTTACTACATGTAAAATGTAACCACTATAGAAAAGTTAATTTTGGAATCTTAGTTAATACTGGATATCTCTTCAACATGTTATATTCTAAATTCAGTTAATTATAACATTAAAGGGAGTAAATATTGTGTTTACCTGGCATTCTTAGGGATTGAGGTATTAATATAAGTAAGTTATACAGATACTGAAACATTTCTTCAAGTAAAAAGTTTTTCAGAGCCAGGCATGGTGGCGCACACTTGTAATCCCAGTACTTGGGAGGCAAAGGCAGGAGGATCGCAGGTTCACTGCCAGTCTCAGCTACTTAGTGAGGTGCTCTGCAACGTAGTGAGACCCTGTTTCAAAATAAAGAAAAAAACATAGGTCTGGGAGTATAGCCTGGAGGTAGAGTGCCCCTGGGTTCAATCCCTAGTTCCACAAAAAAAAAAAAAAAAAAAAAAAAAAAAAAAAATTCAGGAGAATGTTTTTATTGGAAACCTTCTATAATACTATATGCTTCCTAGCCTTTTAAGAATTATATGACTAATCTATTTGTTGTGGAAAAGAGAAATACAGCTAAATAAGCTGATATTTTCCCAAATAACATCTGCCAGGAATATAAGTAAATTTTACTCCAGCCCCACCTCAACCTCCTAATGTTTCTTCTTTCTCCATTCCTTTTGATTGAGAAGGATGGCATCTTAGTACTTGGAAATGAAGAATGAAAACCATAACCTCCAGTTTGGACTAAGAAATACTGAAGTAATATTTAATAGGGCAAAGATATAGAAAAGGAAGGAGGAAAGTGATCCAGTTTCAACAGGCATGCTTTTTTAAAGACTGTCAGTCTTAAGCTAGATCTGATTTAATTCAATACCAGTCTAATAACAGAACACAGTGCTTTTAGAATAAAGTAAAACTTGGACTAGTCTGTTAGCTTTTTCAAGGCAGAGATCTGGCATTGTTGTTCACTGAATTCTTTGTGGATCTGTTTTTTGGGGGTTTTTTTTGTGGTACTGGGGATTGAACTCAGGGGCATTCTACCTCCGAGCTATACGCCCAGCCCTATTTTTTATTCTTTATTTTGAAACCGAGTCTCACTAAGTTGCGGAGTGCCTCACTAGGTAGCTGAGGCTGGCTGCGAACCCGGATCCTCCGGTCTCAGCCTCCCGAATGCTGGGATTACAAGCGTGCGCCACCACGCCCGGCTGTGGATCTGTTTTTGTTAAGTGAATGTTAAGCAAAATTAAGATGAGAAACATGAAGCAAATTGAGGAAGTGCCATCTAGTTATTTCATGAGGCCATCTAACATTTTATGTGATTCATTGATCTAAATTTTTTGTGTATGTTGTACGGGCAGTTGAACCCAGAGGCATTCTACCTTCGAGCTACACCCGCAGGCTGATTTTATTTCTTATTTAGAAATAGGGTCTCACTAGGTTGATGAGAGTCTCACTTGCTGAGGCTGTCTTCGAACCTACAATTCTCCTCTCCCAGCCTCCTAAATACTGGGATTACAGGCCTGTGCCACCACGCCGAGCTTCTAAAATTTACATGTAGAAATTTGTGTTTTTAGCTGCCAGCAGAAGATGAAGTCTTACTACAGAAATTAAGAGAGGAATCCAGAGCTGTTTTTCTACAAAGGAAAAGCAGAGAACTATTAGATAATGAAGAATTACAGGTAAGAGCAGGATAGATGTTGACTTTCTTATCTGTACTTCAATCATTGCAGGATCTCATTGTGCCTAATAAGAATCCATACTGCAGAAAGGTACTGCATAGGCTCTCAAGAGATGGAACTCACCAGAATTACCTGCTGAGTTTGCATGGGCCATTTCTCTCAAGAATACTGCTGTTAGTTTTGTTTTTATTTAAGTTCCTAGGTGATTCTAGAAAGTAGCCAAGACAGAGAACCAGTACAGTAGAGTCAGATTGCAGAGGTTCAAACCCTAGTCCTGCTGCGTGACATTAGGCAATGGTCTTAGTATCTCTGTGCCTTAATTCTCATCTGTAGAGATAACTACCTACATTATATAGTTATATTGATTAAAGAGGCAGTATATTTGAAAAATTTCAGACTTAGCCACTCAAGAAGTGTTAGGTATTTTGTTATTTGTAATCAAAAGAATAATAGGACACAAGATTTATCTTAATATTAACCACTAGACTATCATTTCAGTGGAAATGATTTAACTATGATTAAAAAATTTTTTTACTTATAACATCTTCACTTTTTGTAATTCTTGTAAGAACTTATGGTTTTTGCTGGACAAACACCAGACACCACCTATGATTGGAGAGGAAGCAATGATCAATTATGAAAATTTTTTGAAAGTTGGTGAAAAAGCTGGACCAAAGTGCAAGTAAGAATAATATCATTAACAAAGGAGTATGTTATATTAAGTGTTATATTAAGCATTTTTGATGCTTCAAATATTAGTGAAAATTGAAGTCAGTTGTGTGACATTTAAGACATTTGAGTTATTTATGAAATGTAGTAAAAATATTTACAGTCAAGAAAAATTATATTGGTATGAAGTTATTAAAAGAAGTAGTTTATCACACTTTAGATCTTCATTCATAACACAGAAGAATGTAAAGAAAAAAAGATTGCAGCTGGGCATGGTGGTACACACCTACAGTCCCAGTACTTGAGAGGCTGATACAGGAGAATCACAAGTTTGAGGCCAGCTTCAGCAATTTAGCAAGATCCTCAGCAACTTAGCAAGACCCTGTTTCAAAATAAAAAATGGCTGGAGGTGAGGTAGAATGCCCCTGGGTTCAATCCCAGTACCAAAAAAAGGAAAATGCAAAGATGTGTGACATGACATTTAAGTGTTTGAACTATAAGTATTCTCTAGTTCTTGCTCTAATTTTTTCACTTTGATTTTTTTTTTTTTTTTTTTTTTTTGCAGTACTGGGGATTGAACTCAGGGGCATTCTACCTCCGAGCTATACCCTCAGCCCTATTTTTTATTCTTTTATTTTGAAACCGAGTCTCACTAAGTTGCGGAGTGCCTCACTAGGTAGCTGAGGCTGGCCGCGAACCCGGATCCTCTTGTCTCAGCCTCCTGAATGCTGGGATTACAAGTGTGCACCACCACGTCCGGCTCACTTTGATTTTTAATGTATGAATTTATGCTGTTGTTTGCTAATTCATATAGAAATCATTTTTACACTATGTTGCCAGATCATTTTAGTTTTATTTCCTTTTCTTAGGCAATTTTTCACTGCAAAAGTCTTTGCTAAACTCCTTCATACAGATTCATATGGAAGAATTTCCATCATGCAGTTCTTTAACTATGTCATGCGAAAAGGTGATTCATTTTTATCATGATTGAATTCTTTCTGTCTGGGAATCAAGTCGATTTTTAGTCTGTGCTTTTATAGTATTTCTTCCATGTGAAACAACTCTCTTACTAAGTTTGAAGGGCAAAATTTCTTTGCAACCAAGATACAGTTATTTTTAAATTATTATGATTCTCTCATGGAACTTATTAAAGCTGTGATTTTCTACCTTAAATTTGGGCTCAAGCTGGGCATGGTGGTACACACTTGTAATCCCAGTACTTGGGAGGCTGAGACAGGAGAATCACAGGTTCATAGTCAGCCTTAGCAACTTAGTGAGGCTGTCCACAACTTAGTGAGACCTTATTTCAAAATAAAAGAATAAAACAGGGCTGTGGGTATAACTTGGAGGTAGAATGCCCCTGAGTTCCATCCCCAGTGCCACACACACAAAAAAATTGGATTCATTACTATAAAAAATAATAATAATCTCATGTGTCCTAAAGATAGTAGCAGACTTGATGTTCCAAAAGATGAACTAAGAATTTTAATGCATGGTGATTTGAAATAATTTTAATTTACCAGTAATTTTATTTCACCAATATATTACAGGTTGAGTCACTTATAAAGGATAGTTTCAAACTCAAAACTGTAGCATCAGTTTCAAGGAGCCTCTACTAAACAACTTGGAATTGTTATGCTTCCTATCAGTAGCATAATGACCTGTGAAATCCTATTGTGTACCATCTTTAATTAATACAGTTGGCTGCTATAATTAACCTCAGTAGAATAACAGCAGCTTCACTGAAGACAAAACATTATGTTAGCTGTCTCTTTTTGGTGGAACACCAAGTCTAATAGGTAAAGAATGATACTCTTAAGGGCATCAATTTTATTATAGCTTCAGGCATAGTAGAACTGTTAAAACCTGCCATTTGATGGTATATTTGTTTGGTTTGGAACAATTTGGGGGTTAAAGATTACTTAATATGTGTAAGAAGAAATAGCTTTTAGAGTTACTAGATTGGTTTGTACCTCTAATATATATATATATGAGGTAAAAAGCTATGAGGTGAAAAGCTAGATTAATATATATAACATATATTATGGGACGATCTTAATAATTATATTCAATTTTCTTGTTTTTCAGTTTGGCTTCATCAAACAAGAATAGGACTCAGTTTATATGATGTTGCTGGGCAAGGGTACCTTCGGGAATCTGTAAATATTAATCTACTTTTCATAACTACTATAGATACCCAAATGTTAATGGTATTTATCACTGGGTGTTAGATTTACGGTGATTATTATTGTTTGGTTTCTCTGTTTATATGGTGTGTGTGTGTGTGTGTGTTGTCTGTGAGTGATGATACTGGGAATTAAACCCAGGGGCATTCTACCTCTGAGCTGTACCCCAGCTCTATTTTATTTTTTTGTTTTGTTTTGTTTTTTGCAGTACTGGGGATTGAACTCATGGGTGTTCTATATCCAAGCTATACCCCCATTCTTATTTTTTATTCTTTATTTTGAAACCAGGTCTCACTAAGTTGCAGAGTGCCTCACTAGGTAGCTGAGGCTGACCGCGAACCCAGATGCTCCGGTCTCAGCCTCCCAAATGCTGGGATTACAAGCGTGCGCCACCACGCCTGGCTTTATTTTTTATTTTGAAACAGGGTCTTACTAAGCTTTAGAGAGCCTCACTAAGTTGCTGATACTGGCTGTGAAGCTGCGATCCTCCTTTCTTAACCTCCCAAGTATTGGGATCACAAGCATGCACCCTATGACCAGCTACAAAAATAAAAATTTTTTTTGAGACATGATCTTATTAAATTGCCCAGCCTGGCCTTGAACTTGAGATCCTCCTGCCTCAGCCCCCTAAATAGTTGGGGTTACAGGCATGTACCACCACACCCAGCCCCAGTGCTGAATAATTTTTAGGACAGAAATTATATTTCAGTATCTAATGAAGAATTAAAATGATTATTTAGCCATGTATGGTGGCACATGCCTGTAATCCCATCCATTTGGGAGAGTGAGGCTATGCAACTTAGAGTGAAATACTGTCTTAAAAAATAAAAAAAGAAAGGCTAAGGATAAAGCTTTTGGATTTAGTCCTCAGTACCACAGAAAAAAGCGCCCTTGGATTTAGTCCTCAGTACCACACACACACACACAAAAAAAAAAGTTGGACATTTAACACTTTAAAGCTTTATTTTATTTTGTTTCCAGGATTTAGAAAACTACATATTGGAACTTATCCCTACTTTACCACAATTAGATGGGCTGGAAAAATCTTTTTACTCCTTTTATGTTTGCACAGCAGTTAGGAAATTCTTCTTTTTTTTGGACCCTCTAAGAACAGGTAAAAGTAAATATTATCTAACTTAAATATTATAAGGATATTATTACATCCAAATCTCAGTCTTGAGAAATATTGAAAAATGTCACTTTATTTTCCAAACATATCATTACCATTAATAATCTAGTAAATTTCAAAGGAGTAAAAAAATATTAAAAGCAACAGTGCTTTTGTTTAGGTCTTTATAAAGATCATTCATGATTTATTTGCACTGACTATAACCATCTTTGTGACAGTAGGGATTGTCTCCTAACCTAACCTCTTCTAGTTCTCTTTGTCTTGAAAATGAAGCCATACAAACAGGTTAATCAATCATTATGGCTCCTTCTAGTTTAAGAAAAAACGGTTGTGATAATTTGCTGTCCCTGATTTGTGACATACTGGAGAATTGTTCTCTTTTTTGAATTAAAAATATGTATTTGGGGGAAATGAGAGCCATTTAGCCATGATGGATTTTTCTCTTTCTCAAGTTAACTATCCTATATGGAGATCAGATTGGTAAGCTTGGCCTCAGTGACAGGATAGTTTGTCAATTGTCTTAACCTACCCAGACTTAACTTAAATATATGTAGCTGGGGCAAAGGAAGGGACAGAAAAGGCCCAAATCAAAGCCCTTAATTTTTCCTTCTGTTAAAATTATCATAAGTCCATTGCAGCACATGGTAGCTGATCTTTTTTAAATTCCTTCAACCATAGGCACATACGTATCTTTTGCCTTGGAAATTTTACAAGATAATAAGAACTGTTTTGATTGCTTATTATGTACAAGGCACTGTGCTATACATTTTACATGGATCCATTCATTTTTTTAACCCCATAAAGACAACTGAGTACAGTCAATATGTAGAAGTAGCAGTCAAACTTCCCATCTGTCTACCCTTAATCATACTTCTATATTGCTTCTTATTCCAAGAACCTACCAAAGAAAAATGGAGATCATCTCTCTTAATATGATTCTTCTTATAAAATAATAACTTTAAAAATTAAGTTGCCCTTGTTTTTAAAATGAAATTAAGTACTCGTGTTTATGTTTTTTAAAGGGAAGATAAAAATTCAAGATATTTTAGCATGCAGCTTCCTGGATGATTTGCTGGAGGTAAACATGTTTTTAAACTACTTAGTTATATCACTTGATAGTTGCTATCTTCTAATTATGTCTCTTTCTTTTTAGTTAAGGGATGAGGAACTGTCTAAAGAGAGTCAAGAAACAAATTGGTTTTCTGCTCCTTCTGCCCTAAGGGTTTATGGTATGTGTCCATCATCCTGCAAAAATTTTAGTTATCCATTCCTTAGTAAGTTGTTCTTCTCAGAAGGTAGTTTTATTTATTTTATTTTATTTTTTTTGCGGTACTGGGGATGGAACCCAGGGGCATTCTACCTCCAAGCTACACCTCCAGTCCTATTTTTTTTTTTTTTTTTTGGTACTGGGGATTGAACTCAGGGGCATTCTACCTCCGAGCTACACCCCCAGCCCTATTTTTTATTCTTTATTTTGAAACCGAGTCTCACTAAGTTGCAGAGTGCCTCACTAGGTAGCTGAGGCTGACGGCGAACCCGGATCCTCCGGTCTCAGCCTCCCGAATGCTGGGATTACAAGCGTGCGCCACCACGCCCAGCACTCCAGTCCTATTTTTTATTCTTTATTTTTGAAAATGGTCTCACTAAGTTGCAGAGGGCCTCCTTAAGTAGCTGAGGCTGGCCACAAACCTGTGATCCTCCTGTCTCAGCCTCCCAAGTACTCACCCACCACACCCTGCTCTCAGAAAGTAGTTTTATACATAAACTGTTTTACCTTCAGCTAAAAGTACTCTGGGATTGGGAATGTAGATCAGTGGTAGAGCACTCCCTGGTATATGTAAGGGTTCACTTCCAGCAACACTTGAGCTGGGCTTGGTGGCGCACGCTTGTAATCCCAGCATTTGGGAGGCTTAGACCAGAGGATCCAGGTTCTTGGCCAGCCTCAGCTACCTAGTGAGGCCCTCTGCAACTTAGTGAGACCCTGTTTCAAAATAAAGAATAAAAAATGGGGCTGGGGGTATAACTCGGAGGTAGAATGCCGCTGAGTTCAATCCCCAGTATCGCAAAAAAAAAAAAAAAAAAGAATTC
>PVLC010040244.1:0-13928 GCA_004027655.1 Graphiurus murinus
TTTTATTCTTTATCTTGAAACCGGGTCTCACTAAGTTGCGGAGTGCCTCACTAGGTAGCTGAGGCTGGCCGCGAACCCGGATCCTCCGGTCTCAGCCTCCCGAATGCTGGGATTACAAGCGTGCGCTACCACGCCCGGCTCACACCTGGCTTTGAATGTGTATTTATTACTTTCTTTTTTTTTGGCACTGGGGATTGAACCCAGGGGCATTCTACCTCCAAACTACACCCCCAGCCTTATTTTATTTTTATTTGGAAAAAGGTTTCACTAGGTTGATGAGAGTCTCACCTCTTGTTGAGACTATCCTCAAACCAGTGATCGATCCTCCTGTCTCAGCCTCCCAAGTACTGGGATTACAGGAGTGCACTACCACACCCTGCTTTATTTCTTACTTTCCTAAATAAATCTCTATGTTTTTCTGACTGATACTTGCTGAAATTCTTTTTTCTTTTTTTTTTTGTGGTACTGGAAGAGACTTAATTCAGAGACATTCTACTGCGAAGCGATATCCCCAACAAAAAAAAAAAATTTTTTTTTTTTGGCAGTACTGGGGATTGAAACCAGGGGCATTCTACCTCTGAGCTACACCCCCAGTCCTATTTTTTTATTCTTTATTTGGAAACAGGGTCTCACTAAGTTGTGGAGGGCCTCACTAAGTAGCTGAGGCTGGCACCAAGCCGGGCGTGGTGGCACACGCTTGTAGTCCCAGCATTCAGGAGGCTGAGACCGGAGGATCCGGGTTCGTGGCCAGCCTCAGCTACCTAGTGAGGCACTCCGCAACTTAGTGAGACTCGGTTTCAAAATAAAGAATAAAAAATAGGCCTGGGGGTGTAGCTCAGAGGTGGAATGCCCCTGAGTTCAATCCCCAGTACCGCAATAAATAAATAAATAAATAAATAAATAAATAAATAAATAAATAAATAAATAAATAAATAAAAGTGTGCACCAGCTGGGCGTGGTGGCGCACGCTTGCAATCCCAGCATTCAGGAGGCTGAGACTGGAGGATCCGGGTTCGAGGCCAGCCTCAGCTACTTAGTGAGGCACTCCGCAACTTAGTGAGACTGGGTTTCAAAATAAAGAATAAAAAATAGGGCTTGGGGATATACCTCGGAGGTAGAACGCCCCTGAGTTCAATCCCCAGTACCACAAAAAATAAATAAAAATTAATAAATAAATAAAAGTGTGCACCACCATGCCTAGCTTCCCCCCAACACTTTATTTTTTGTTTTGAAACAGGGTCTCACTAGGTTGCTGAATCTTGCTAAATTTCTGAGATTGGCCTTGAACCAGCCATCCAACTGTCTCAGCCTTCCAAGTACTAGGATAACAGGCATGCACCACTACACTCAGAGCTGAAATTCTTTTTCTTCAGGGAAGCTGAGGACCCAGCTGTTCCCGAGTTGAGGAATCAGCCCTTCCTCCATGACAGTTCCTTTCTCTTTCTCCCTTCTAGGTTTCCTCTCCAGGACAGCTGAATGAGCCAAGTTCCTTTGAGATCCTGAGTTAAAAGGAAAGGACCCACGTGTATGACCAACTTCTCACTGACATCAAGGAGTGGCCTTCAGATGTTGCAGATTAGCTTCCTCCTCTCTCCCTTTCTCTCTCCTTAAATAATGTATCCATTCTAATCATCTTTACTGAGCAACTTCTATGGCCAGGGGCTGTGTTGGGCTCCAGGAAATCCAGGGTAACTGAGAGCTGCAGCCCTGCCCTCTGAGCTCACAGCTTAGGGGACTGCAGCCATGGGTGGGGGTGGGGGAGTGTTCCCGCTGCCACTAGGAAATGGGCTTCCTTGTTCCCCAAGAATTCTGGATACTCTGTTTCAGAGGACAAATGATGGCCATAGGCACAGGCTTACTCAACACAAGTCTGCTTCTGAGAAACCACGTCCTAGGGCACACTGTTCTCTAGGAGGAGGACAGTGCTTCCTGCCAGGGGGTGAGGGGGCAGCTGGGGTAGTACTCTCCTCCCCAGAAACTAGCTGCTCTCTCTGTTGCTGACAGTATAAAGCCCAAACTTTTTTTTTTTTTTAAACCCAGGGGTAGCCGGGCGTGGTGGCGCACGCTTGTAATCCCAGCATTCGGGAGGCTGAGACCGGAGGATCCGGGTTCGCGGCCAGCCTCAGCTACCTAGTGAGGCACTCTGCAACTTAGTGAGACCCTGTTCCAAAATAAAGAATTAAAAATAGGGCTGGGGGTATAGCTCGGAGGTAGAATGCCCTGAGTTCAATCCCCAGTACCGCAAAAAAAAAAAAAAAAACAACCCAGGGGTATTCTACCCCAGAGCTACACCCACAGCCCTTATTTATTTATTTATTTATTTATTTATTTAGAAACAGGGTCTCGCTAAGGATGAGAGTCAGCCCGGTGTGGTGGAGCACACTTGGTAATCCCAGTACTTGGGAGGCTGGGACAGGAGGATCACAGGTTCAAAGCCAGCCTTGGCAACTTAGTGAAGCCCTCTGCAATTTAGTGAGACCCTGTTTCCAAATAAGAAATAAAATAGGGCTGGGGGGTATAACTTGGAGGTAGAATCCATCTGGGTTCAATCCCCAGTACCAAAAATAATAAAATAAAAAATAAATAAGTTGCTGGGAGTCTCCCTAAGTTGCTGAGGCTACCCTCCAACCTACCATCCTCCTGTCTCAAACTCCCAAGTATGGGGAACTAGCCCAGACTCTTTATTTATTTTTTTATTTTTTTGGTGGTACTGGGGATTGAACTCAGGGGCATTCTACCTCCGAGCTACACCCCCAGCCCTATTTTTTTATTCTTTATTTGGAAACAGGGTCTCACTAAGTTGCAGAGTACCTCACTAGGTAGCTGAGGCTGGCCTCGAACCCGGATCCTCCAGTCTCAGCCTCCCGAATGCTGGGATTACAAGTGTGCGACACCACGCCCGGCTGCCCAGACTCTTTAGCCTGGGCTCATCTGTTGTCTTTTCATTTGGTCAAATTGATTGATTGATTGTGGTCCTGGGAATTGAACCTAGAGGCATTCTACCACTGAACTATACCCCCTGCCTTTTTTTTTTTTTTTTTTTTTTTTTGAGATAGAGTCTCACTAAGTAGCTGAGGCTGGCCTCGAACTCGGATCCTCCAGTCTCAGCCTCCCAAATGCTGGGATTACAAGCGTGTGCCACCATGCCCAGCTACCCCCTGCCTTTTATTTGTGTGTGTTTGGGGGGGGGGCGCTAGGGATTGAACCCAGGGGCTTTCTACCTCCAAACTATACCCCAGCCTAATTTTATTTCTTATTTGGAAACAGGGTCTCACTAGTGAGAGTCTCACTACTTGCTTAGGCTGTCTTCAAACCTGTGATCCTCCTAGCTCAGCCTCCCAAGTACTGGGATTACTGGTGTGTGCCACCATGCCCGGCTTACTTTTTTGTTTTGAAACAGGGATCACTAGGCTGCTGAGAGTCTTGCTAAATTGCAGAGGCTGTCCTCAAACCTGTGATCATCTTGCCTCAGCCTTCCAAGTACTGGGATTACAGGCGTACACCACCACCCCTGGCAGATAGTAGGGTTCAGTTCACTGAACGAATGAGTGAATCCAGCTACCTCTCCAGCTTTAGGGGCTCTGGAGTGAGACTCACTTGGGTCCCAATCTTGCCTCTGTTACTTATGTACCAACTGGTGACCTCACACAAATCATGACCTCCCTGAGTCTCAGTTTATTCATCTGTAAAGAAAAACATCCGGATTCTACCTAGGGCCTCCCAAGGACTCTGACCTGAGACAGGGTAAGCTGGGGAAGGCAGCTTAGGTCGACTCTTCTCTTCCAGCCTCTTTCCCTGGCTGCCCTGGCTGCTGCCTCTCCCTCTCCACGCTGTAGCCACTCTGACCTTTGTACCTTGCCAGCTGTCATGCTTCTCTCTTGCTGCTTCCCTTCAGTGCTCTTCCTGCCTCGGCCCGACCATCTGATCACCTCGGTCCGAAAAATGAATAGTCAATTCTACTCATTTTTCCTCTTTCAGCTGAACTGTCCCATCTCTGGGCAGCTCTGTCTTTGGTGTTATGGCACTTACCCCTCTTGATGCAGTCCATTTGTTTCAGTCTGTTTTTGCTGTCACACTGGAGGCCCTTCTAGGGTTAAGACTGATCTGTGTTGCTCTCTGCTGTGCATAGGGCTTGGCAAATTGTGTGTGTGTGTGTGTGTGTGTGTGTGTGTGTGTGTGTGTGTGTGTGTGTGGTGCTGGGGATTGAACCTAGAAGCATTCTACCTTTGAGCTACACCCCCAGCCCTATTTTTTTGTTTGTTTGTTTGTTTGTTTTTTTGCGGTACTGGGGATGGAACTCAGGGGCATTCTACCTCCGAGCTATACCCCCAGCCCTATTTTTTATTCTTTATTTTGAAACCGAGTCTCACTAAGTTGCAGAGTGCCTCACTAGGTAGCTGAGGCTGATCGCGAACCCGGATCCTCCGGTCTCAGCCTCCCGAATGCTGGGATTACAAGCGTGCGCCACCACGCCCAGCCCTATTTTATTTTGAAACAGAGTCTCACTAAGTTGCAAGGGGCCTCACTAAATTGCCGAAGCTGATTGTGAACCTTCGATCTTCATGTCTCAGCCTCCCAAGTACCAGGATTCCAAGCATGTGCCATCATGCTCGGCCTATTTCTTATTTTGAAACAGGGTCTCATTAAGTTACTGAGGGTCTCACTAAGTTGCCCAGGCTGGCTTTGAACCTGTGATCTTCCTGTCTCAGCCTCCCAAGTACTGGCACACTGGGTCATTTCTGGTGGGTGGTGGGGCTCTAGGTTCTCCCAGGTGAGAATTGCCCTCTGGATGCTTGGTGTCAGCTTTCTTTGGGAATAGGGATGTTCCCAGGAAGTAATGAAACCGGGTCCCAAACTTGGAGCTGACCCTGGATCCTCCCTCCTCCCCCCTCCACCAAACTACATGTTCCTCTTCTATCAAATGAGAATGTTACCTCACTGGGCCCAGTGGTACACTCCTTTAATCCCAGTACTTGGGAGGCTGAGATAGAAGGATCGCAGCTTCGAGGCCAGCCTCAGAATTTAGTGAGACTTTGTTTAAAAATAAATAAATAAATAAATAAATAAATAAATAAATAAATAAATAAATAAATAGATAGGGCTGGGGAGCCAGGTGTGGTGGCGCACGCTTGTAATCCCAATACTTGTGATGCTGAGACCAGAGGATCTGGGTTCATGGTCAGCCTCAGCTACTTAGTGAGGCTCTCCACAACTTAGTGAGATTCTGTTTCAAAATAAAGAATAAAAAATAGGACTGGGGGTGGAGCTCTGAGGTAGAATGCCCCTGGGCTCAAGCCCCAGCACTGAAAAAAAAAAAAAAAAAAAGGGCTGGGGGTGTAGTTCAAAGGTGGAATGCTGCCAGGTTCAATTTCTAGTTACCCCCCCCCCCCCCCCCAAAAAAAGAAAGACGTTGCTTTTGAAAAAAAATTAAATAATCTCTAATACTAGATTAGAGGACGTAGAAGTAGAAAGGCAAATCCGATGCTGTATACACAGCACCTCACACCCCCTGTGCTGTGTAGCCTGGCCTCACCACCAAGCAGGTGGTCCAGTGGTCACACTCAGTGTATTCTGTTCGGGAACAGCTTGCTCAAGACTGGACGGTTGCAGGCAGTTCCAGGAGGCCGCTGAGCCTGGCTGGTGAGAACAAGAGACCACTGTGTTCCTGGGCGAGGAGAGCGGCAAGCCGTGGCAGGGGGCTGCAGGGAATGGCTCGTGGCGTCAGGTGTCGGGAGCCAGATGTGTTCCAGGAAGCAGGTACAGAGCCAGGGCCATTCGCCTGGGGACCCAGGCTCACTGGGCTGGTCTGCAGGGCGGTGTGTGTGTGTGGGGGGGGCAGGGTGGGAGCCACTGGGGGAGGGGCCCCTCGCTTGCACTGCGCACGGTGGGTGACGTGGCAGCCAGAGCCATAGCGTGCAATACCACACTTGGCCACTGTTGGTCTATCTACTCGTGTGACCCTGACAGTAATCTTAGTGAGCCAGGCCTGGTGGAGGATTGCAGGTTTGAGACCAGCCTCAGCAACTTAGCAAAGCTCTCAGCAACTTAGTGAGACCCTGTTTCAAAATTTTAAAAGTCGAGCATGGTGGCACTGGTTGCAATTCCAGTACTTGGGCGGCTCACAGGTTCAGGGCCAGCCTCAGCAACTTAATGAGACCTTGTTTTGAATTTTAAAAATAATAAAATCGCCGGGCGTGGTGGCGCACGCTTGTAATCCCAGCATTCGGGAGGCTGAGACCGGAGGATCCGGGTTCGCGGCCAGCCTCAGCTACCTAGTGAGGCACTCCGCAACTTAGTGAGACCCTGTTTCAAAATAAAGAATAAAAAAATAGGGCTGGGGGTATAGCTTGGAGGTAGAATGCCCTTGAGTTCAATCCCCAGTACCGCAAAAAAAAAAAAAAAAAAAAAATAAAATCGATTGAGGGTATAGCTTGGAAGTAGATGTCCCTGGGTCTAATCCCCAGTACCACAAAAATAAATAAATAAAATAGAATAGAATAGCCAGGCATGGTGGTGCGTGCCTACAATCCCAGAGACAAGAGGATTGCAGGTTCATGCCAGTCTCAGCAATTTAGCGACACCCTGTTTCAAAGTAAGAAAATAAAAATCAGGCTGGGGGTGTAGTTCAGAGGTAGAATGCTCCCTGGATTCAATCCCCAGTACCACAAAATAAATAAGATAAAATAGGGGAAGCTGGGCCTGGTGGTACACACCTGTAACCCTAGTATTTGAGAGGCTGAGACAGGAGGACTGCCATTTGGAGGACAGCCTCAGCAAGTAGTGAGACTCATCAACCTAGTGAGACCCTGTTTCCAAATAAAAATAAAATAGGCTGGGGTATACCTCGGAGGTAGAATGCTCTTGGGTTCAATCCCCAGTGCCACAAAAATAAATAAATAATAAATAATAAAAAAGGGAAAAAAAGTAGTGGTGTAGGTACTATTGTTCCAGTGCCCACCCTATGCATGGGAGCCAGGTTTGGCCTCAAGCCTCCAGCTCCAGAGGCTGCAGCAACCAGCTCTTCTCCCCCAGCTTCTCCAGGGGCAGTCCTCCTCCAGCCTTGTACCTGACCTTGCCCTGTCTCTTTCCTTCAGCTTCCAAGTCCAAGGTGAAGGGCAGGGCAGATGATGGCTTCAATCCTCCAAGCGGGATGGCCAGTGGTTCAAAAGGAAGGAATTTCCAAGTGGGGAAGAGGGTAACACAGAGCAGAGTAGACAAGTTTTTCCAGTGTCCCTGCCTTAAACCTGTCACTCCCCTCATCAGTGGGTAGGCTGGCAGGCTCCCCTTTGCCCTACAAGTGGAGCCAAGGGAGCAGGTGGTGCTCAGCCCAGCCCAAAATACCCACTGGTTACCGAGGGTCACCGAGATCTGAGCGAGGGACAGCCCGCCAGCAGTCAGGCAGGGACCATCCACCTTGGCTAACAGACCCTGAGGGCGGTGGCCCAGGCAGCAGGGCCACCGATGGCCCCCTCTGGTCTCCTGGGCCACTCATTCCCCACCTTCTCACACAGTCAGTTTATCTGGCACCAGGCCTGGTCTGGGGCTATTTCTAGATGTGCTCTCTGTCTCCTTGGCCTGGGCCTCCAGCCAGGGCAGGCCATTCTCATTCTCTTCCTTTCTCTCTCCCTCCCTCTGAACTTGACTGCCTACTGGCCTGTTCTTGACCCTGAACTGGGTCAACAAATTGCCTAGACTCGGTCCCTGCCCTCACAGAGAATGAGGAGGAGGATGCCTCCTTCTACAGTCCTTGAGAAGACAGAAAGGCCGCTGCTGACAGAGGGCTGTAGAGCATGGAGGAGCAGAGGAGGCTCAGGAGTGGCTTCACCCCAGAGAACCCTTTAGGCTGAGTCTTGAAGGACACAGAGGAGTCAGCTAGGTGCAGTGGGAGGAACTGGGAAGGCAGAGGAGGAAGGGATAACAGAGGAAGGCTGAGCTCTTCCTGATGATGGGCCTGGGTGAGAGCAGAGGATAAAAATGGAAAGTGATGAGACCTGAAAAAGTAGCTTAGGGCCAGGCGGGGGAGGGCCTTCCATCAGGGAGAGGTCTGGTCTTTCTTCTGAAGGTGATCAAGAGTCATTGAGGGGACAGGTGTGGTAGTACACACTTGTAATCCCAGTACTTTGGAGGCTGAGACAAGGAGGATCGAAGGTTCGTGGCCAGCCTCAGCTACTTAGTGAGGCCCTCCACAACTTAGTGAGACCCTGTTTCAAAATAAAGAATAAAAAACAGGGCTGGGGGTGTAGCTTGGAGGTAGAATGCCCTTGGGTTCAATCCTCAGAACTGCAAAAAAACAAAAACAAAAGCAAAATAAGGTTGGGGATGTAGCTTGGAGGTAGAATGCCCCTGGGCTAAAAAAAAAAAAAAAAAAAAAGTCATTGAGGGGCCAGGGGTGGTGGTGTATGCCTGTAATCCTAGTACTTGGGAGACTGAGACAGGAGGATCGCAGGTTCCAGAACAGCCTCTGCAACTTAGCAAGGCTCTCAGCAACTTAGTGAGACCCTATTTCAAAAGAAAAAAGCAAAATAGGGCTGGGAGAGTAGCTCAGAGGTAGAAGGCCCCTGGGTTTAATCCCCAGTACCACCACCACCAGCACCAAAAAAAAAAAAAAAAAAAAAAAGTCATTGAGGGGCTGGGGTGTAGCTTATAGCTCAGTGTTAGGACACTTGCCTAACATTCATGAATGCACAAGGCCTTGGATTCTATTCCCAACACCAGGGAAGGAAGGAGGGAAGGCGGGAAGGAGAAAAGGAGGCAGGGAGGCTGGGAGGCAGGCAGGGGTGGCTTGTTGATCATTGCGGATCTGGGCAAGGAACTGTCCCTGGTATGTTGGGTCAGTCTGGCAGCCATGTGGGGCTGGACAGGAGATGAGTCAAGAGCTGTGGCAGCTGTGGCAGTGCACATGGTCCAGGAGGGGTCGCCACCCCCACAGGGAGGAGACACACCTCTCCCAATCAAATCTGGGACCTGGGAGCCACACACTTCTCTCTTGGCCACAGACTAGTCACACATTCAGTCTAGCCATAGGGACTGGAAAATGTGGTTATTTTTCTGGACTGCTCTTTAGGAGAGTAGAAGCTGGGTGCAATGGCACGTGCCTGGAATTCTAGTACTTGGAAGGCTGAGCCAGGAGGGCTGCAGGTTCTAAACCAATCTCAACAACTTAGCGAGACCCTGTTTCAAAAAGATAAACAAATAAAAAGGGCTGGGGGAGCCGGGCGTGGTGGCGCACGCTTGTAATCCCAGCATTCGGGAGGCTGAGATCGGAGGATCCGGGTTCGCGGCCAGCCTCAGCTACCTAGTGAGACACTCCGCAACTTAGTGAGACTCGGTTTCAAAATAAAGAATAAAAAATAGGGCTGGGGGTGTAGCTCGGAGGTAGAATGCCCGAGTTCAATCCCCAGTACCGCAAAAAAAAAAAAAAAAAAAAAAAAAAAAGGGCTGGGGGTATAAGTCAGGTAGAATTTTCCTGGATTCAACCCATAGTATTAAAAAGAAAGAGGCTGAGCATGGTGGCGCACGCTTGTAATCCCAGCATTTGGGAGACTGAGACCAGAGGATCTGGGTTTGAGGCCAGCCTCAGCTACCTAGTGAGGCACTCTGCAACTTAGTGAGACCCTGTTTCAAAATAAAGAATAAAAAATAGGGCTGGGAGTATAGCTCTGAGGTAGAATGCCCTTGAGTTCAATCCCCAGTACCACAAAAAAAAAAAAAAAAAAAATGCTACCCTTGCTTGGTAGCAGCCCATGCTGGAGCCCTCCTGCATCCTGGTCCCTGCACACCTCAGGCAGGAGGCAGGGGAATCTGGGCAGCAGAGCCAGACTCAGTGCTGCTGTGGAACCTCAGACCTTGGTCTGGAAGCTGGGGATTGCTTAACCTTGCTTTTCTGCCAGGTGATTGTCAGGTTATAGGTCCGTGCTAGCTTGGGAATTGGGTTGCGCCCTGCAGTGCCCAGCTCCTTGAAGCCCTGTCAGCTTCGGGTAACAGCACGCCCTCTCCTGGGAAGGAGGAGCATTGCAGCTCGGTCCGTCTGAGCGCGGCTGGCTTCTCTTGCCCTCTCCCTCTTAGATCACAACACCTTTCCGCAGGTTCGCGGTGACAAAATCAGATGAGATAAGAATAAACTGATAGAAAGAGAAGAGAGCCCCGGAGGGAATTGGATGAGAGGGGAGAAGGAGGAGGAGAACAGAAACCTCAGGAAAAACAGAATAATAAGACTGATGCTCAGGGGTGGGAGGCGAAAGCTCCAGGTGAAGGGCGAGGTATCTAGAGTTAGCTTTCAGGGTGATGAGGTAGAATAGAAGGAATAAAAATTTAGGCAGAAAGGAGACTGATTGAGTAGGAAAATGAAAAATATAGTTTTAAAATCTGGAGAGAGCCGGGTGTGGTGGCGCATGCTTGTAATCCCAGCATTTGGGAGGCTGAGACTGGAGGATTTGGGTTCAAAGCCAGCCTCAGCTACCTAGTGAGACACTCCACAACTTAGTGAGACCCTGTTTCAAAATAAAGAATAAAAAATAGGACTGGAGGTGTAGCTTGGAGGTAGAATGCCCCTGAGTTCAATCCCCAGTACTGCAAAAAAATAAAATAAAATCTGGAGAGTTCATAATCTGTAACTCCACCCTATAGGGTCTGTTGGGTTTTAGGCGGAAGTCTCTGTAGGCCCACACCCTTAATCTCCTGGATCCTCTCCCCACCTGAAACTCCTGAGATCCAAGAGGACCAGGTCAGACCTCAGCCAGCCACCATCCATCGTTCTGCTCTGCCCACCCCTTCTTGGGGGTTCTATATAAGGACTGAAAAGGCGGCAAAAACTTTTTCGGCCCGGATGATCTCTCCTCACCTATCTTCTCCCTCGAGCCCCTCACTTTCCTAAATAAAACTCCTGCCTTTGTCCCTGACTGGCACGTGTTGAAATTCTTTTCACCATGGATCAAGGACCCACAGAAGATATTGTGCTGTCCCAGGACAAGGGGACTCACTCTCAGGCCCAGTGTTAGAACAGTGACTGTCCAGCAGGTGTTAGGCAAGGATATTGCTGGCCCTGCAGGCTGGTATGTGGGGGCAGGGGGCTGGCATTGCCCTCCCCTCATTTAATCCTCACCACCCTGTGAAGTGGGTAGTGTTTTATCCTCATTCATAAGGAAACTGAAACACAGAAAAGTGAAGTCACTTGCCCAAGATCACACAGCTGGTAAGAAAGGGAGCCAGGATTTGAACCTGGACTGTCTGCTCCAGAGAGCACGTGCTATGATTTGTCCAAAGGTAGGACAGAAGAAATAAAATAGGCCGGGCATGGTGGTGCATGCTTGTAATCAATCCCAGTACTTGGGAGGCTGAGACAGGAGAATTGAGGGTTCACAGCCAGCCTCAGCTACTTAGTGAGGCCCTCTGCAACTTAGTGAGACCCTGTTTCAAAATAAATAATAATAATAAATAGGGCTGGGGATATAGCCTGGAGGTAGAGTGCCCCTGGGTTCAATACCCAGTATGCAAAAAAAAAAAAAAAAAAAAAAAAAAAAAGGAAGGAGAAGTAAAGGATGCGCAAGGAAAAAGGAACTTTATCAGGGAAGCCAGAGACAAGGTCTGTTACACCCAAGTTTCTGTTGACTATCCTCAGGGAGGTATCTATTGATCAGAACAACAGAGATATCACTGAGGCTGGGATACCAGCTGCTAGGATAGTGAAGGTCAGGACCTGGAAGGTGACCCAACCACCTTGTGACTACTGGACTGAGGTCATCCTCACATACTTCCCCTGGATCACCTGTCATAAAAGCCCCCTAGAAAAGAAGAGTTCTGCCAGGTATGATAGTGAATGCTTGTAATCCCAGTATTTAGGAGGTCATAGATTTGAGGCCAGTTTCAACTACTTAGTGAGGTCCTCCGCAACTTAGTGAGATCTTGTTTCAAAATAAAGAATAAAAAATAGGAGCCAGGTGTAGTGCCACACACTGGTAATCCCTGTACTCAGGGGGCTGAGACAGGAAGATCACAGGTTCCAGGAAGTAGTGAGACTTATCAACCTAGTGAGACCCTGTTTCCAAATAAGAAATAAAAATCAAACTGGGGGTGTAGCTCGAAGGTAGAATGCCTCTGGGCCTCTGTGTTCAGTCCCCAGTACCACGCACACACAAAAAATAGGACTGGGGGTGTAATTCAGAGGTAGAATGCCCCTGGGTTCAATCCCCAGTACTAAAAAAAGGAAAAGAAAAGAAAAAAAGAAAGAAAGCCAGGCGTGGTGGCGCACACTTGTAATCCCAGTTCTTGGGAGGCTGAGACTGGAGGATCCAGGTTCACGGCCAGCCTCAGCTACTTAGTGAAGCCCTCCGCAACTTAGCGAGATCCTGTTTCAAAATAAAGAATAAAAAATCAAGGCTGGGGCCAGGCGTGGTGGCGCACGCTTGTAATCCCAGCATTTGGGAGGCTGAGACCAGAGGATCCAGGTTCTCGGCCAGCCTCAGCTACCTAGTGAGGCACTCCGCAACTTAGTGAGACCCTGTTTCAAAATAAAGAATAAAAAATAGGGCTGGGGAGCTGGGCGTGGTGACGCACGCTTGTAATCCCAGCATTTGGGAGGCTGAGACTGGAGGATCCGGGTTCGCAGCCAGCCTCAGCTACCTAGTGAGGCACTCCGCAACTTAGTGAGACCGAGTTTCAAATAAAAAATAAAAAATAGGGCTGGGGGTGTAGCTCGGAGGTAGAATGCCCCTGAGTTCAATCCCCAGTACTGAAAAAAAAAATAGGGCTGGGGGTATAGCTTGGAGGTAGAACGCCCCTGGGTTCCATCCCTAGTACCTCAAAAAAAGAAAGAAAGAAAGAACCCTGCACTCCCAAAGAGTTTTCTCTCACACTTGGGCTGGCCCACATTCTCCCTTTTCTCCCTTGAATGTGTATTTCCTACTCTCCTAAATATATTTCTGTCTATGTCTCAGATTGGCGCGTGCTGAAATTCTTTTCTGTCACATAAGCCAAGGACCCTTGCCAGTCCTGAGTTGAGGACGCAGCCTTTCCCTGTGACAGCCAATATGAGGTTCCAGGGCCTGCCTCCAGGAGCTCAGAGCTGCTTGCAAGATGAAGAAGAAAGACAACCATGAAGCAGCCTCACCTGGACCAGATCCACAGAAAACCCTGGAGTCCCAGGATGCCCTAGACCAGAGAAGTGGAGATGGTATTCTATTACTAGTCTCGGTATTGAAAGTGTTATAGCAAGCCGGGCGTGGCGGCCCATGCTTGTAATCCCAGCATTTGGGAGGCTGAGACTAGAGGATCCGGGTTTGTGGCCAGCCTCAGCTACCTAGTGAAGCCCTCCGTAACTTAGTGAGACCCTGTTTCAAAATAAAGAATAAAAAATAGGGCTGGGGGTGTAGCTCAGAGGTAGAATGCCCCTGGGTTCAATCCCCAGTACCGCAAAAAAAAAAAAAAAAAAGAAAGTGTTATAGGGTGATTTGGTAGGTTAGCATAAGTAAGGCCATCTTATGAGAGCAGCCATGTAATGTTCTAGGTGGAAAATTACCACCCCACCTGTGGTAACTGAAGCCTGGGAACAGAAGACAAGCTAGGTCACCATGCCCCTCTTGAACCCCTGCCCAAAACCCGTATCGTGGAGTCGTTTGTTTCAAATCTATGAACTGCATAGGGGGACTTTCCACTATGCACTAGCCAATCAATGTAAAGGTCACATATCCACCCCCCTCTTGTGTATAAAATATCCATGTTCATGAGGCTCGGGGTCTCTGCCTGCCCCACTACTGTTTTGGGTATGGCAGGGGCCCAGATTTGAATCTGAAATAAATTTTGTTCATAACTCCCCACTGGTCTTCTCGTGAGTTTATTCGATAACAGAAAAGATATCTATGTGAGAGACATAGTCCTTTTTTTTTTTTTTTTTTTGCGGTACTGAGGATTGAACTCAGGGGCGTTCTACCTCC
>PVLC010040245.1:0-14065 GCA_004027655.1 Graphiurus murinus
GTAGCTGAGGCTGGCCGCGAACCCGGATCCTCCGGTCTCAGCCTCCCAAATGCTGGGATTACAAGCGTGCGCCACCACGCCCGGCTATCTTCTTTTTTTTTAATTTATTTATTTTTTTCAGCATGGATTTTTTATACATTTCTTGAGTACAACAGGGTTACATAGACATTTATGACATATCAATCATTGTCAGATCACAAATAGCACCACTTCTTCGTTTTACAAGTATAGCACACATTCTTAACATAGCCTGGTAAAGCAAACTTTCTAGAGTCATGAAACCATACTCCTTTAGGGTCATATATTTACTTTCTAAGAAGTAGGAGGGTCTTTCATCTACGCATCCTAGGGGCAATCTCCAGACTTGGAGACACCAATGTAGCCATAGCAGAAGAGTCAGTATAATTGCTCATATATGCAGATAGCAACTGCCAGGGGGGAAAGGGCCCAGCTGGGCTCCCACAACTCCCCCATTTTTATTTTAAAATGCACTAAGGACTGTGCCTGACTTAAGTCGTTTCCTACCAGGTGTTTAATTTTACCTGTCATAGGGTCTCCATGAGTCATTCAACTAGCCCTGTCTTAGGTTGATTTGCCCTGAGAAAATCATCATTGATTACCAGGCCCTGTGTGAGGCAGAGCTTACATTTTTATTCTATGTAAATCTGCTCATATACTAACATAGGCATTGATCACAAGGCATACAACGAGTGATAGAATGCATAAACCTAGAATGACTATTGCTGTTGCAGGTAAACGAGGGCCAGGTAGTGACCAAGGCTTGAAGCCGATCTACAAATGTCTTAGCTGTTTCTGCCAGATTAATAGAAATGGGCTCCGCATTACGTAGATCCAAAATCTCTGGGTGTAACTTTAACAAATCTTTTTTTTTTTTTTTCATCTTTCCCTTATTTGATGCATTGTAATCACACATCTTTGTTAGGTACAAGCTAGTATAGGTAAAGACATCCATCACACATTTTTCACTTAACCCTTCCCCAATTCCCACCCCACTCCCTCCTCCTCCCTCATTCTCAAGGTCAGTTTAGTGATTGACTTAGATGTATTCATGAAGGTACATCATGTTCATTAGGGTGTCCTCCCTCCCCCCTTCAACTTCCATTAAGTCAAATTCTTTGTTCACCTAAGGATTCTCCTTCATCTGGAGTCCCTCTTATGTCCCATTTTCTCCCTAGCTTCCACATATTAGGGAGAGCATTCGATTTTTAACTTTTTGTGACTGACTAATCTCATTTAACATAATGTTTTCCAGTCCCTTCCATTTCCTTGCAAATAACATGATTTTGTTCTTCTTTATGACTGAGTAAAATTCCATTGTATACATATCCCATAGTTTTGTAATCCATTCATCTGTTGATGGACAATTGTAAACTGTGCAGCTATAAACATAGATACACATGCGTTGGTCTGATAGTTTGGTTTCCGTTCTTTTGGGTAGATACCCAGTAGAGATATTCCTGGATCATATAGTAAGATCATTCCCATTCGTCTGAGGATCCTCCATACCGTTTTCCAAACTGGTTGCACTAATTTGCAATCCCACCAACAATGTATTAGGGTTCCCACTTCATACCCTCGTCAGCATTTGTTGTTGTTTGTGTTCTTGATAGTTGCCATTCTGATTGGAGTTAGGTGAAATCTCAAGGTAGTTTTGATTTGCATCCCTCTGATTGCTAATGATGTTGAACATTTCCTCATACATTTATTGGCCATTTGTATTTCTTCTTTTGTGAAGTGTCTATTTAGATCCTTTTCCCATTTTTTGATTGGGTTGTTTTCTTAGCTGTGATTTTCTTGAGTTCTCTGTATATCCTAGATATTAGTCCTCTGTCAGAAGAGTAGCTGGCAAAAATTTTCTCCCACTCTGTGGGTTCTCTGTTGAGGTTCTTAATAGTTTCCTTTGCTGCACAGAAGCTCTTTAGTTTAATGCAATCCCATGTATTCATTTTCCTTTGAGTTGCTTGTGCTTTTGAGGTCTTGTTGAGAAAGTTTTTACCTGCGCCTTTGTGTTGAAGTGTTGGTCTTATGCCCTCTTCAAGTAGCTGCAAGGTCTCTGGCCTGACTTCCAGATCTCTGATCCACCTGGAATTGACTCTTGTGCAGGGTGAGAAAGTGGGGTTTATTTCCATTTTCCTGCATATGGTTAACCAGTTTTGCCAACACCATTTGTTAAAGAAGCTATCTTTTTTCCAGTGTATGTTTTTGGCTCCTTTGTCAAAAATCAGTTGACTGTAATCATGTGGGTATGTTTCTGAATCTTCTATTCTGCTCCATTGATCTGTGTCTGTTTTTGTGCCAATACCATGCTGTTTTTATTACTGTGGCTTTGTAGTAAAGTTTGATGTCAGGTATTGTGATACCTCCTGCATGGTTCTTATTACTAAGAACTACTTTGGCTATCCTGGGCTTTTTGTTGTTCCAGATGAATTTAAGGACTGATTTTTCTATGTCTGTGAGGAGTGACCTTGGTAATTTCATGGGTATTGCATTGAATTTGTAGATTACTTTTGGGAGGATGGCCATTTTGATGATATTTATTATGCCTATCCAAGAGTATGGTAGATTTTTCCATTTTCTAAGGTCTTCATCGATTTCTTTTTTCAGCTTTTTGTAATTTTCCTTATAGAGGTCTTTTACCTCTTTGGTTAGGTTTATCCCTAAGTATTTTAATTTTGGGGATGCTATTGTGAGTGGAATTGTTTTCTGGATTTCTTTCTCAGTGGTTTTATGGTTGGTATAGAGGAAAACTTCTGATTTTTTAAGATTGATTTTGTATCCAGACACTTTGCTGAATTTGTTATCACTTCTGTAAGTTTTTTGGCTGACCTGTTGGGTCTTCTAGGTATAATATCATGTCATCTGCAGAGAGGGAGTTTTAGTTCATCTTTCCCTATTTTTACCCCTTTGATTTCTTTCTCTTGCCTTATTGCTCTGGCTAGAGTCTCAAGTACTATGTTGAACAGAAGAGGTGATAATGGACATCCTTGTCTTGTTCCTGTTTTTAGTGGGAACTCTTGCAGTTTTTCTCCATTTAATATGATATTGGCTGTAGGTCTTTTGAATATTGCCTCTATGATTTTGAGGTATGTTCCTTCTATTCCAATTGTCTGCCGTACTTTTAGCATGAATGGGTGTTGGATCTTGTCAAATGCTTTTTCAGCATCAATTGAGATGATCATGTGATTTTTGTCTTTGAGTTTGTTTATGTGGTGAATTACATGAATTGTTTTTTGTATGTTGAACCAGCCTTGCATCCCTGAGATGAACCCGACTTGGTCATGGTGGATAATTTTCTTGATGTGGTTTTGAATGCGCATTGCTATTATTTTGTTTAACAGTTTTGCATCTAGGTTTATCAGTGATATAGGCCTACAGTTTTCTTTTCTTGAACTGTCTTTATTTGGCTTTGGTATTAATGTGATATTGGCTTCATAGAAAGTGTTTGGGAGGGTCCCGTTTCTTTTGATTTCACGGAATACTTTGAGGAGTATTGGGATTAGTTCTTCCATAACTGTTTTATAAAATTCACTTGGAAAACCATCTGGCCCTGGGCTTTTGTTTGATGGTAAACTTTTTATTGCTGTTTCTAAATCTTTGATTTTTATTGGTTGATTTAAGTTTTCTATATCTTCTTGACTCAATTTAGGAGGGTTGTATGTATCTAAAAAATTGTCAATTTCTTCCAGATTTTCTATTTTGTTGGAGTATAGTTTTTCAAAATAGTTTCTGATGATCCTCTGTATTTCCGCACTGTTGGTGGTAATATCACCTTTTTCATCTCTTATTTTGGTAATTTGGGTTGATTCTCTCTTTTGGTTAGGTTGGCCAATGATTTATCTATCTTGTTTATTTTTTCAAGAAACCAGCTTTTGGTTTTGTTGATTTTCTGTATTGTTTTTTTATTCTCTATTTCATTAATATCTGCTCTGATTTCCATGATTTGGGGTTGGACTGTTCTTGTTTTTCAAGGGCTTTGAGCTGTGTCATTAGGTTGTTTATTTGGTGAGTTTCCATTCTTCTATGTGGGCACTCAGTGCTATAAATTTTCCTCTTAGTACTGCCTTTAAGGTGTCCCAGAGGCTTTGATATGTTGTGTCTCTGTTTTCATTGGTTTCTAGGAATTTTTTAATTTCCCCCCTTACTTCTTCTATGACCCATTCTTCATTCAGCAATGTGGTGTTCAGTCTCCATGTGTTTACATGGTTACTCTGGGTCTTCTTAGCGTTGATTTCTAGTTTCACTCCATTGTGGTCTGAAAAGATGCAGGGAATTATATTACATTTTTTGAATTTTTGAGTTCGGGAGTCGCTCATTCCATCTCTGGTCGGTGGGGATGCAGAGGGTCGTTATATATTTCTTTGTTAGTAGACCCCATTCTGGGAGCTGGCTCAGCAGCGGCTGCCACTCAGTGGCGTGGCGCCGTGGCCATGGAGACAGGCTTCTTTGCTCTCCCTGGTCGGCCTTCCGGATTCTGCTCAGCTGTATTCCAGTTTTTGCAGCGTTTTTCACCCTTTTGTTGCTTTTTTCTTCTGTCAAAAAGCTGCTTCCATGGCTGATTTGAATCGAGCTCATAGCGCCTCTTGAGATGTGTCTCACTCCGTCGCCATCCTCCCAGAAGTGCCCTCACATTTTGTTTTTAATGAAATAGGATTAAACTCTTCTTGCTGTTTTCTGCTTGATACATTATTAATATGTTTCTCTATCATTAACTTTTTTGGTGTTTGGGATCAAACTCAGGGCTTGAGCATGCTAGGTAAGCACTCTATCACTCTACCTCAGCCATCAAAATTTTTCAACATCATTTTGGTATTATTAAAATATATTTAAAATGTATTAAATATATATTAAAATCTACTTAGCTGGTTCACCATGGTTGAACATTTCAGTTTATTCTAAACTTTTAATATCCAGGTGTGGTGACACACACTTATAATCCCAGTACTTGGGAGACTGAGACAAGAGAATTGCTTGTTTGAAGCCAGCCTCAGCAACTTGGTGAGACCCTCTGCAACCTAGTGAGACCCTGTTTCAAAATAAAAGAATAAAATAAGCCAGGTGTGGTGATGCATGCTGTAATCTGTATTTGGGAGGCTGAGAGAAGAGGAGAGCCTCAGCAAGTAATGAGACTTGCATCAACCTAGCGAGACCCTGTTTCCAAATAAGAAATAAAATTGGGCTGGGCATGTAGCTCAAAGGTAGAGTGCCTCTGGGTTCAATCCCTAGTGCCACACACACAAAAAAAGAATAAAATTAAAATGGGAAAATAGGACTGGGGATTTACAAGCTCACAGGTAGAATGTTCCTAAGTTCCATCCCCAGTATCCAAAAAAAAAAAAAAAAGGATAGAATAAACTTTTAATAACCATGTTGCCATAAAAATTACTGGAACTGAGCCGGGCGTGGTGGCGCACGCTTATAATCCCAGCATTCGGGAGGCTGAGACCGGAGGATCTGGGTCCGCGGCCAGCCTGGGCTACCTAGTGAGGCACTCCGCAACTTAGTGAGACTCAGTTTCAAAATAAAGAATAAAAAATAGGGCTGGGGGTATAGCTCGGAGGTAGAATGCCCCTGAGTTCAATCCCCAGTACCGCAAAAAAAAAAAAAAAAAATTACTGGAACTATACCTTTGCTCTTGATTAATCTTCCTTGGAATAAAATTAGTGTGAAGCTAGTTGTTATTTCTGTGATGAGTGTCTAACCAGGTCCACAGTCTACCTATTCAGGAGACTTGGCATGGTTCAAATGAACATTCTGCTATTTCCCTATTACATGATACTTTGTATTCTAGAATACAAATTTATTCCTGGAAAAGTACACTGTGAGAGTAGTGCTTTTTCCCTTTTAGCAGGACATAGGGCTTGAGAATGACCTTACGGTATCAGTCAGGTTTAATAAAAGCCCTGGTTCTAGACTTTTTTTCTTATTGGGTGATCTTAGCCAAATTATTTAAACTTTTATATTTCATTTTTCCCATCTGTACAATAGAAGTAAAAAAGTATCAGTCACAGCATTTTTTGTGAGGATTAAATGAAACAAAGTAAAGATGGCTGATTTTTTTTTAATTGATATTGGCATTTCTGTCATTGCTATTCATAATCTTCTTAAAGATTTTTCATTTATTTTCAGAATTATTGTGTATTTTTGAGATCCCAAATTCTTCTCTTACCTCAACTTTAGATTTTGACAGTATTAGTCCATTATTTAGTACAATGGTTCTTTTCTGTTCTTTTTTTTCTTGTGGTGTTAGAGATCCCAGAGTCCCGCACAAGGGAGACTAGGGCTCTACCACTGAGCTATACCCAAGCCCTGGGGAAGTGACTTAAACATATTTGTTTACAGTGAGAAATCTGTTTTTTCATGTTACATGTAAATGTATATTTATATATGAATATGTGTATACATATGTACCTAAAATAATGTCTTAATTATATATAAAACCTGGTATTTCATTGTCTTTTTTTTTTTTTTTTTTTGGAGTACTGGTGATTGAACCCAGGGGCATTCTTCCTCCAAGCTACACCTGAGTCCTATTTTTTTTTTTTTTTGCGGTACCGGGGATTGAACTCAGGGGCATTCTACCTCCGAGCTATACCCCCAGCCCTATTTTTTATTCTTTATTTTGAAACCGAGTCTCACTAAGTTCCGGAGTGCCTCACTAGGTAGCTGAGGTTGGCCGCGAACTCGGATCCTCCGGTCTCAGCCTCCCAAATGCTGGGATTACAAGCGTGCGCCACCATGCCCGGCTCCTGAGTCCTATTTTTTATTCTTTATTTTGAAACAGGGTCTCACTAAGTAGTTGAAGCTGGCAGTGAACCCAGATCCTCCTGTCTCAGCTTCCCCAAGTACTGGGGTTACAAGCATGCACCACCACGCCCACCTCATTCTATATTTTGAAGGCTGATTATAACTGATTATATTGATTTTTGACTCATAATTTGAAATACTAATTTATTAAATTAGAGGTAAAGAAGAATCTGTTGATGGTACTCTTCTAGTGTCCCTGAAGTCATTTGTTATATTAAAAAATGGAGTCACTTCAAGTAATTTTTAGTAAGTATGCAAGTTGATTAAATTACAGAAAATTAGTAAGAGCTTAGGTTGTAAAATCACATACAACAGGACTGAAATTTTAACTTTGTGACCTTAGCAAAGTTATTTAACTTCTCTAGTGAAGTTTCTTCAACTTTAAGCCAGATATTAGAGGGGCAGTAGCAGAGTGGGTAAGAGTATAAATTCTTGAGCCACACTTCTTAGACTCTGGGCAAATCCTTAACTACTGTGCCTCAATTTCCTTATTAGTGAAAGGGATAGAATAATATTTACTTCATAGTGTTATTATAAGGACTAAATGAATAACAGGATATGGTCTATTATATAGGAAGCACTCAGTAAAAGTTCGTTATTATAATGTATGAAAGGAGATAATAACTACTATGAAGATTTGTTTTGAGGACAGATTAAAATAATAAATATAAAGTTCCTACCATAATGATTAAGCATATAGCAGCATATAATTATTTGTAAGGATTAAAGCCTGTTCGTGTTTTGAGTAGTTTGACATTTCTTAAGGCTACTTTACTTAACTCTGAAGCAACTAAGACATTTTTACATGACTCTTACCTGTCAGTCATGCCAGCAGTATCATACCATAGAGGCCACTACTCAACTTTTTGCCAGCTTATTTGAGCTGTTCTGGTCTTCATATTCTTGTCATGCTTTGCTTTATTAGCTAAATCATGCCTGCTTTATTTTCCTATCCTTATATACTATATTCCATAGTTTGCTTACAAACTATATCATTAGATTCTGCACAGGCTTTTAAATATAAGGAATTATATATCCCTATTAAAGCTAAAAAGCGTGAAGGCCAGAGGGTTTCAGTTAGTGGCAGAGTTGGGACTGGAATCTAGTTCTTTTTCCACAATAATCAAGATGTATTTTAGAAATAAATAGATCAGACTTTGTATTTACTTTTGCACTTTGACTTTATTTTCATCCTTTAACATTTAAAGGAAAACTTTTAGGATAGTTGACTTATTAAAAAGATCATTTCCACTTATAAATTTGATATGATCAATAGACATTTTTAGATTTGTTTCAGACATCTATGAAACTGAGTTAAAAATATTTTAACATATTAGTTACCCAGTTAAAAATATTATACATGTCTAGCCAATGTTGAGATGATAAATATAGTAAACATTGAATATTAGTGTTATAAAAGCTAGCATATTGGTTTTGTAGGTTAAATTATACTTACATTTTTATTACTTTAAATAATTATTTAGCTAATTCCCTAACTTCTCTGGTTTTTTGGCTAATTCTAACTTTTAACATTTGCCTTAACATTTTAAAATCATCTATTTAAAACTATACATATTATCTATTTTGTAACTAGTTCAGGTACTTTATCTTTTTTTTTTTTTTTCCTTTTAACCTCACCATCTTATCTCTGGCCCTTAATGAAGGAATACAGAAGTATTATGGACTTGTTGAAACTCAGAACTGTCCTTTTGCTAGACATGGTGGTGCTGCTGCCAGTAATACTACTACTTGGGAGGCTGAGACAGGAGAATCACAGGTCTTAGACCAGCCTCAGCCACTTGGCAAGACCCTGTTTAAAAATAAAAATAGCTGGTAATGTAGCTCAGGTAGAATGCCTGTAGGTATTCTAAAAAGCCTTTTTGTTGTTGTTGCTGTTGTTACCCTCAGAGGTAAAAAAAAAAAAAGTTTTTGAAGTAGGCAAAACGTATTGAAATATAAATGCATACTTAGGATTCTCTTTCGAATTTTTTCTTCCATAATCAAGTGTTTACTCTAAGGGAAAATAGCTATAATCCTGTTGAAAGTCAGTGGTATACCAGACCATACAGGGGCTTTCGGAAAGAAGATTCCTGCTGTGTCCTGGAAGAGGTCTGCCTTGGTGGTGAACAGATGGAGTCATTCAGGGTGGGAAATTCTAAAAAGGGCCTGCCTTGGAGAAGAAGTTGTGTCTGAGAATGTGATGTATATTCTGGGTTGGCAAATTACTTGAACAGACATCCTACGATCAGAGCGTTAATTTAGGTCAGTGGTAGCATTTAAATAGGTACTTTTGGATCTCTTTCCATCTTTAACCTCTATATCAACATTAGCTAAAATCGGCAACCATAAAATAGTTATACAAGGTCTGATTTTTTTTCCCCCCTGATTTTCAATTTCTGTTATATTTATATACCTCTTTAAAAGGTATATAAATATAAAAGATATATAAATATAACCAATCATGTATAGTTATACATTTAAAGTTTTCTTTAAAATAAAATTTAGAACTATTTTGTCAGATCTCTATCTAGCCTGTTATAGTCCCTTAGTCCTGTGTGTGTTTGTGTGTGTGTGTGTGTGTGTGTGTACACCCCTTTCCTTGTTTTCTGACACAAGTTCAGACTGTCTTCCCCTTACAATATTTACTGTGGTAATCTCTTAGTCTTTCTCAGAATAGTTCTGATCACTTCAACTGTAGTCCTCAGCCTTTGTCATTAAGTCTTAAATCATCCCTTTTGGCATGTATTTTTGCTTCATAGTGTTCAATTTACTCTAACTCACAAAAACCTCTATTTCAAGAGGAAATTAGTACCACACTCCAGTTTTTTACCTCCACTACCCCACCATCTCTCCCTTCTTTTAAAGCCATCTCCTCACTGTTAAAGAAACTGCTTATTTCTGAATACCCTGGTCTATACAGTTTTTCTCATCTTCACTTCCTTTTCATTCCCTTCTCTGAACTTTTATTTTATACACAGTAACTCACAATGTAGCACTTAATTCTTTGGTGTATAGAGAATGATATTAGATTGATGACTTCTACAGTTTCTTTAGATATACATATCTGAGTTCTTGTTAACTTTGTAGTAGGCACTCCATAAAAGTGGGCTGGATGACTAATCAAGGAATAATAGCTACAGAGGTAGCGAAGAGTCCTTAAAACCAAGAGGGATATTTGCTTTGAGGATATGATGTTTAAATATTTGAATACTTTCTGAGTGAGTGAGGTCAACTATTTTCTGTGCGATGGAATTTTAGGATGAGAAGTCATGGAAGACTGGGTATCTTATGATCAGTTATTCTAAAGTGTAATACTATGTTCTCAATGTCAAGTATCTTCAGTTAAGACACCGGAATTGCTCTGAGAGTTGAAAATTATCCTTTTCATTCCATGCATGCCCATGTAGGTAGGTCTTTGGGGAGAAGAGAAAGATGGGGAGGAGGAGTGGAGACCAGTGGAAGATATGAAAAATATATCTGATTATTAGTATATAAAGAGAGAAGAAAAATAACCAGTAATTATGGTTGTAGAGTCCTAGAGAAGTCTAGTTTGAACAGCTTTCTCAACTAATGCCGTAATTTAACTGATGAGTGACAGAGTGGTGGCATTCAACTTGTAGTTTTATTTGGCCATACCTTCCACATTCTTTCTCCTGAGGAAATGCCCAGACGTGTAGATTCGAGTGACAGCAAGGCTGTTAAATAATCTGGGATATGAATGTGGTTTTGTTTTACACCCCAGCAGCTATAAAATCAGTGAAGAAAACTTGGGAGTCTTTTTTTCCTGTGTGGAAAACTGAATAGCTTCTTTACATTTCTTCTTTGGTGAAACTCTGAATTAAAATTTTAATTTAGGGATTACTTAATTCTTATCCTTTATCTTCATCAAGAATCTAGGAGCTTTTTTTAACTGTAAAAAAAAAGTTGCAATTCTCCTGAGCTACTGCCAGTAGCTTACAGTGGTGCCAAAATTTATGTGTGGGAAAGTTGATTTCAATGAGGGTAATTTAGCTGAAGTTTAGTCTAAGAAACTAGTGTTTTGCTGCCAAGCAATTATTTGCATTTCTAAAAAATGACTTATACTTTTTACCAATGCTTTCTTTCATCATAGACTAGTTACTTAAGCAAGTTATTGTCACTAGTGGTATATGTTCTATAATAGAAACTATATTCTTATTTAATTTGGTTAACCTCGGTCTGTTTTTTAAATGTGTGATTTGGGTACTTCCATTAAATGTTGCCTTTTGTTTAAATAAAATCCACAGGAATTAAATCAACAACTAGAAAAAAGAAAAGAAATGGAAGAACGTGAAAAAAGAAAGATAATTGCTGAAGAAAGGCACAGGGAGTGGGTTCAAAAAAAGAATGAACAGGTAAAGAGAAAAACTATGCCTGCATATACTGACATGTCTCTCACAAAGTCTTTCTTCCTATTACATTTCCTTTTTTCTTACATTTCTCTTAGATTCTTTCTTCTTTGGCTTTTTTGTTTTTTTTCTCCCCCCATCCTCATGGATGTTTCTCAAGTCTCTGTCTTCTGCCTTTTGCCCTCTGCTTTTGTTCTTTTTTCTTCCTGTGACTTCCACTAGTGTCTGCCTGCAGTCACCAAATCTGTATCTCTTGCTCTGAATTTTTGGCGTCTTGGATTTTCGTCCATTAGATTGGCAGCTGCGTCTAAAGTTGCACATCTGAAACAACTTATATTTGCCCATTCTCTTTTTATAGAACCTTTCTTGTAACTCCTTTATTTCTATTATTCTACTGTCTCTTCAATCAGAATTCTTCTATTGTTCCTAACCATCTCCTCCTTTTTTTTTTTACAATTGCTACTCCCTCTTTGTCACCATTTCCTGAGTTGGTCTCATTACTTCTTCCAGCTTTATTGCTCACTTCCCCAGAAGCTCCATAAGATCAGAAGTTTGCCTCTTTTGTTCAGTTCTCTAACTTAATCAGTATCACGCGTAAGAGATGCCCAGAAATATATTTGTGGAATGAATAAATCCATCCTTTATGTCTCTGCCTGATTAATCTTGCTGAAGAAGTCTATTTTTGTGAATTAATACAAATGTTCAAATTGCATGGCAAAGTCTTAAATTTTCAATTGTAATTTTTGTCCTTATTTGTTGTTGTGAATCTAATGCCCGGTGTTAGTAATAAGAGTACTAACTACCTAATTTTAGTGAGTTGAACATAAAATAACCTTCTTCATCCAGGTGTTATTATAAGAAGGATATTGGTTAGGTTTATATGTGACGAGTGTGTGTATTTGTTAATAACTATAAAAGTATCTGTTCCTTACCTCTGTTCCTTTGCTGTGTTTTGTGTTTTGTTTGCTTGCTTCATCCCATAATATGAAAAGAAAGAGTTCTTTGCGAAATGACAAAATCAAAATAAGTCTGTGTGACCATTACAAAACTTGGTGTGATACCTTTTTGAAGTTTGTAACTATAAAACAGAATAGTTCTACATGTGCAGAGTAGTATGCTCTCCCCTCTAAAAGCTTCTCTTATCTTCTAGCTCCAATAAGCTCATTTTACCATGCCAATCAGAGTTATTTGTGTAAGAATGTAAGACACTGCTGAGGGATCCATGACATGTATTTACTGTTTTAATTAGTGGCAGTAGAACTAATCCAATTATTTGAGGAAAAATTTGTTTTTAAGAGAAAAGTGGCTTGTTGTGCTATAAATCACTATTATCGAAAGTGAGATTCCAAAAGGTTGAGAATGGTTCAAAAATGAACCCTGAGAAATTAAGTTTATGTGTTCTGTAGCAGTCTTGTTCATGTTAAGGAATAATTGATTAACCTCCCCTTTAAAACTATCCAATTTCTTATTTCAGCCTTAGTTACATTTACCTCTGTTTGTAAAGACTGCTCTCCTGGTTCTTCTCTTCCTGTCTGGCATCTAGCTTTTTTCTCCTCTGTTTACATTTCGTGGTGTGTGGTCCTCTGCTGCCTCTAGCTTCAGTCACATTTTAGCTATATCTGTGGCTGCTATTTTCCCTAAGTCATTTTCACTGTGTTCTATCAAAAAAATCAGACAAAAAGAATTTATATATCCATTAGCAAATCTAGTTTCTTGTAATGACTGTAAATTGTTAAATCCTTTTAATATAAATGCTTATCTCATCTGGTACACTTATATTTGTGTTATACTAATTTACTTTCTAGATTCGTTTTTTATAGCATTAATATTTAACAAATAGGCCTTTAATTTCAGTGTTTTTTTGTTTTGTTTTGTTTTGTTTTTGCGGTACTGGGGATTGAACTCAGGGACATTCTACCTCTGAGCTATACCCCCAGCCCTATTTTTTATTCTTTATTTTGAAGCTGGGTCTCACCAAGTTGCGGAGTGCCTCACTAGGTAGCTGAGACTGGCTGCGAACCCGGATCCTCCAGTGTCAGCCTCCCAAATGCTGGGATTACAAGCGTGTGCCACCACGCCCAGCTTAATTTCAGTGTTTTAGCATTATTAAAAAGTAAAATTGTTTTAATGCTCAAAATTCAACTGTTATTATTATATTAAAAAAAACTTATTCAGATCAACAAGGTGTATGATTGATAACACTGTTTTCAGTTTATTATTCATGCTTTCAACAAATGTTTACTCAGCTTTTTCTATGCATCAGGCAAACTCTGTTAGAGGAACCAAAATAGAAAGCCAGCAACTTTTAAGTAGCCAGTTGTTCATTTCTTTTAGTTGTAAGACACAAAGGTTCCTTCAGGACACCATCTTAAAGAAGGAAGATTTATTGTTGTGCTCTGTGTGGTGTAGAACTAGTGTGCTAGGAAATCTGAAGCCACTTAGTGGCTGGCTCCCCTTTCTTGGAAGCATTAACCACTCTGAGTACCTGCTCTGTTCTCCCTTCACTAGCTAAAGGCATTCTCTTCTCTCTTCTTTAGTTTAAATCCTATGGAAAGTCAGTCTGATTTTTAAATGTAATCTTACTGAGCCAAAATGTCTATGCAATAAAACACACCTTCTTTAAGTTGACGAGTTTTGACAAACTTATGTACTCATATCATTAACCAGTACCACAGTCAAGATAGAGAACACTTTCATCACTCCAGAAAGTTCCCTTGTGACCCTTTGTATTGAACCCCCAACTTCTTGCCCCTAGTCAGCCCCAGCTCCAAAGAAACCCGTTATCTCTTTGTTCTGTAGATTAAATTAGAATTTTCTAGAATTTCATATAAATGGAATGATAGAATGTATAATCTTCTGTGTTGGGCTTCTTT